>VMDO01008826.1:0-81220 GCA_007922755.1 Pedetes capensis
ATGAATTGCTCAGAAAAAAGAAATACCACTAGATATCAGGACATATATTTATTGTCATATTAAAAGAAGTCTTGCAAACTATATGCATTATTATGCATATATGAATGTAGAATGCATAATGAAATGCATTGAATGCATAATGAAAAGTAGAAAAGGCATTGAAAAAGTAATGGTCTCAAGTTATAGAGAAGTTGTAGATCTGTAGGGTGTTTTTAGAGTGGACTGAAAACCAATAGGTGACCCCAAGACAAACAATTTGAGATGTTTACTTTTTTGCACACAGGTTTTCTTTCATTGTGTCACACCTCATTTTGCATGTAGAGGGAGATAACAATATAAAATATTTTAAAACAATTTTATTTATGAATTTAGTGTGATTTCTTTAATTACCTGCCAATTTAATAATATTTATTCCCAACACTGATCTAAGAAGACTCAAATGTGTTATTTTCTATATTTACACATTGTAGGCACAAACACAAATTGTAACCTGGATTCTGAAATTTTGTGTTAGTCACTCAAATGCTAAAGGGTTTAGCTCAAGGTAACAAAATTTTCCAAAATAATGAACAACTTTAATAAAGTTGTGAACAAAATAATGTGTAATCTCCCTTCTTCATGGTAGTTGTAGCTCTAGAAGTATTAATGTATATGAAAACCATGTGAAAAGCACATTATACTGCTTTATGTGAAACATGTTCAAGGTTTGGGTCACTGTAAATAAGATCCTTATCTAAATGCACATCTTTTGGGATATATGGGACAATTTTTTCAAGGTGAGAGAATTGTAATATTTAAATCCTTCCATCATTTTGACAACCAAAATCACCTTCACAAATGTCCCTTGGGTGAACTACTGCATTATTTTACACCACATGTTGTTAAGTGTAGCAAATTCAGTGGAGTTTATGCAAACTAATCACAAAGATAATCTACACTAACAATATGTTCCCACCTATTAACATCATAGGTAATCTTTGTTTTACTGAAAATAGCTCCATAGACAATTTGCCACAGAAAGCCAAGATAAAGAAGGACAACATAGAAATAGAACTGAATATTGGGCTTACGTGATTTCAATACAGTTTAACTATATACCTTGTCCATATCCCTGTGTGCAGTTAAATTACATAAGGAATGAAAATATTGCATTAGAGTTGGGGAAAAGAGAATGTCTAAGAAGTCTGAAGTCCTAGCGTATTTTTACAAATTTTAGATATTAAGTTATGTGCTTAGAATATAGATATAGAATGTTCCAAAGAGGAAACTACTATCTGGAATATGTTACATTAAAAAGTGTATGGGATGGAGACGTCCACAGAATCTTGAACCATGGAGTTTCTGTCAGAATATCAGCCTAATTATGTGCTACTTTTAGCTCTTAATTCTATCCTTGTTATATAAATAGAAGAGAGAGTAAGTATCTATATTCAGATAAGCACATGAGACAATAAATACTCAGAGAGCTCAATGACTTTTTGACCTATATGAAATTGGCAATCATCATGGGGAAAAGTCAGGTAGTAAATAGACTGCAACTCAATAAATGCAATAAGTAATAAACACATGAATTTTTTCTTTAAATTACCTCAAGTTTTTATAATAATAAATAAACATAAACTTGAATAAACCAATATGGTGTGATTTTCCTCATGGTAACTATGAATGAAATTACAGGAATAGTTTTCCTTTCATTATATTTAACCCAAGTTGATTGATTATTGGAGTCCAAAACATAAAGTCTATAAATATGATTTTTAAATATTCATACCTTACTTGATGATTAAAGTATATTTTGATCCCTGAAGTGTACTTCATTCTAAATAGGGGGAAAGATGGCATAAAGCAAAATATGCTAATTAGCAAAATTCACTCAGTTTGTATGTTTTAACTACTATCAGGCAAACGATACATTGTAAAACTACTGGGCTCAGGACTTTTATAAAATATTTCCTGATGTTAACTTAAGAACTGTGTAATTGTATAAACAATATAGCCTTTGCACCAGAAACTCTTCAGAGCATTTCTTGACTCTCCATAATAAGGTACAGACAATAAATTCACCTCAGGAGATGTTACTAGTCAGGCCACATAGCCTCAACAAGGAAATCAGGGAGCTTTGTACCTTGCCAAATTACTTTTCTGAGAACAGAATTACTTTTCTGAGAACAGAATGTGAGAAGTGACTAGGAACCACCAACCACAGACATGTTCTGGTACCTAGCTATAATCACTTCTTTTGTTAAGTTATATTTGTCAGAGCATTCTCCTTTTACTGTTTTTATAGTGGTTTTTATGTTTTCATAGAAAGTGGTCAGTCTTGGGCATATGACACTTACCTTAATAATACTCAGCCCCTTAGGTAAATATTAAGGTTGTTTTACATGCAATGATGGCACAAACTGTGATAATGTTGCAAAGAGAAACAACTAAAGACATTAGCAATTGGGTAGCAAAGATCTACAGAACTTTTCACATATCTATCTAAACCTCAATGTCTGTTTCTGACAGTGAAAAGGCACCCATGAGAGTACAGAGACAAAAGATCATTAGTCATGTTCTCCAGAGGACAGTGCAGTTTGGTCAGCTTGAAGGAGATGAAGCTGGATCCAATTTAACTAGGAGGGAGTTAAGGGCATGTGGCCCTCTTCCCAGAATGAGGCTGCTGCAAAGAGTCAGAGTGAGTTTGGATCATTCAGAGGAAAGGGTTCTGGGGAAATCCAGGGACCTGTGATCCAGATCCAGGGCAGACCTAGTGATCCACGTGATTCATAATTCCAAGCACTATGGCAAGATGCTCCTGCAACAGATCTAAACTGCCCAGTTTTCCCATCCTCCCTTGGTCATATATATCATGTCTTACTAAGCACTGGGCTGTGCTTCATGGATGTCTGTCTGGTCTTTCATCACAAAAATAGATGAAGGATCCTAAGATCCAGCTCTGCCTCTACTCCTCTCACATCATTTCTCGGTAGGTCAAATTCCTACATGTAAAAAAAATGACTAGATAGTGTAACTTAGGTGTGCCATTTAAGCTTTCTATGGCTCAATTTTCTCACCTTAAAAAAAGATAACAAAACCACCCTACCAAGTGGCCGTAAAGATTAAATAAAGTATTGGATTACTGAAAAAAAAGTGGTCAGTCTTAAATATAAATAAAAGAAAAAGAAATGTAAAGAAATAAAACATTTAAAAATCTCAGGCAGGATCCTAGCGTTTTCACTATAGTACACCCAAATACACACACACACACACACACACACACACACACACACACACCAATGACATTTTGCCCTTCTCATCTTCATCTGGGGTTAACTTTGGAGCATTCTGCACAAGTAGTGGAAATGTGTGGAACCCAGCTGGCTTGGTAATTCTCAGTGACACAGAAGGGAATAACCTAAGTTGTGTAAGGGTGAATACCCATTCATAATTTCATGGCCAACATGATTTTAACTATAGACAAATTCTTCCTTGAATAATTTCCAGATTTTAAAACAAAGCTCATAAGAGACTTTGAAGGTAAGATTTGGCCAATAACAAGTTTGTGTGTGTGTGTGTGTGTGTGTGTGTGTGTGTTCTGGGTGTGCATTGTGTGTGTGTGTGTTTTCTTTTATTTCAACCCTTAATGAAAGAAGCCAATTTACAGCTCAAGGTGACATTTACAGTCTGGGTGCACACCTAGAACCCAGTCTTTTCCTCTGGTACTCACATGGGGCAAAAGTGACCGTAAGCTCTGTGTTCAAGTATCAGCTGGCCACATTTAGTCACACCTCAATCAGGGTCACACTAGTCATGGATCATTAACATTTTTTTCTGTTTCTTTTGATGCTATTTTTACAAGTACTTTCCAATTTTTTAGGGCCTTTTAATCATATCAAGTCAAGCCTCCTGGGATCCACGTCGGATTCAAACCTCAACAAATACAGCACCATTAACAAGATTCCACAGCTCACTCTGAATTTTTCAGATGTCAAAACTGAAAAAAAGAATACATCACCTCCTTCTTCAGATAAAACTATTATTGCACCCAAGGTTAAAGATCGAACACACAATGTGACAGAGAAAGTCACTCAGGTAGGATGTGATTTTACTATCAATTTCAACTGCTTTTGAGGTTACGTTCTACAACATAAAACATACTCTTTAACTTATGAATGATTTTCAAACATGGTAAGATTATTTATTTGTACTCCTATGTACCCCCTAATGTAAACAGATAACAAAAGCTATATACTATGATTTTTATCTATTAAAGACAAAGCAAAACTGGGATAAGTTGGTATTATTCTTTTACCGTAGAGGTGGTTAACATGCTATTCATCACGTTAGGACACTTATTGTTTTTTGCTAACTCTCCTGTTATTAAGCGTATTTATTTTTAACGTAATAGATGTGTCTTTTGAAGCTTTATAGGACTAATTAGTCATTACTCTTAACTCGGGCTTACTTTTTTTGAACTTTACTAAATAGTGTCAAATCTAAATTCATTGACTTGGAAGCAAGAGCTGTCTGAGATGATAAAACAGTCAGAGTGAAACAACGTATTTTATAGGAACACTATTTTATTTTCAAGTAAATATTGCACTTTGAAGTAGGATACAGAGGCACCATCTAGAAGTCTTGCCTTAAAGAATAGGTAGATTTGTACTTATTATATCAAAATACTAACCTAAGCAGTACCTTGCTTTTGCTTACAATGCAGTTACATTGTTAGGAATTCGTAAAATTTGTTAAGTAAACAGTTCTTATACAAACAATTTAGTTAGTATATGTGTTTAGAAAGCATTTGCCTAGACTGTCTGCAATATAAGGGTAAACTTGACCCTAATCGCTATCCAAAGCATTCAAGATTTTGAATTAATAGTTTCTGTAATCATAATCACCACAAATAACATTTTAGCAGTATTTGTATATAACTTTTTACATGTGTGAACTGAAATAGCTATAAAAAGGCTATGAATCTGTTATAAATAGAGTTGGCCAATCTATATTTGTTTGATGAGAGAAGGACATGACATTCCACTCTCAAGGCAATCCTGAAACAATCAGCCATTGACCACACGAATTTGTTTGAGATGAGAAATTATACATGCCATTCATGAAAACATCTTTAGTATATATTTTAATATTTATGTAGCAATGAAGTGCACTACTCTTAACATTTACTTTTCTTAATTTATATTGGTAAAATAGGGATAGTAGGGTAAGATGAATAGTCTACTATTACGTATGTTGTATTGACACCATTTTGATAGCTTTAAATCTTAACTACAATTGTTTTTCTCTTAAAAATTTTTATAGACAGTAACTACTATGTGAATATATAGCAATTAAGACACTTGAGAAGATACAGAAGAAAGGTCAGAAATATCGGGGCCAGGGATCTGCAATTGGCACAAGTGAGAAAAGTTGGCAGAGTAGCACAGCAAGGGTAAAGGGAAGTGTCATCATCTGTAGAATGCAGGCCCTTCCAAAATAGATGGCTGCCACTCACTCAGCCCAATGTGGTCAGGTGGGAATGTTTGAACAATGAATATTTCCAAATCTTCCCATTTAAGAAAGACACTGCATATCTAGAATTTACAATGAACTTTGCATTTCTTGAAGTTAACTTTTTTTTTTTTGGTGGTGCTTGGGATTGAACTCAGGCCCTCCCGCTTGCATGCTTTGCAAGTGCTGTACAACTGAGCTGCATCCCCAGACCATTTTTCTTTACTTTTTTGAGACAGAGTCTCACTAAATTACACAGACTGCCTCTAGTCTCAAACTTGAGATCCTCTTGCCTCTGCCTCCCAAATCACTGAGATTATAGGTATGTGCCACCACGCCTGGCTTAACAAACTAATTTTTAAAATGCCTTTGAATTCTTTCTAGAACTAACCAAATACCTAAAGCCTGTGAATATCCTAGCTTTCATATGTTGGTCCTCCACAAGGGTCCCCTATCCTGCCACATCCCACAGGTCTGCTGTGCCAGGAGAGAGGGATGCAAATGTGGATCAGAAAGGGTACCAGGCTTGGGAGATTTGTCACCCTAGGGTAATGAGAAACAGATGTAAATAGTTATAGTGAAATGCATGTTAACAGGGAATGTAAGAATACAGTTTAGGGAGAATTGAATTATACTTTAAGGGAAGAATTTTCAGGAAAAAAAGAGAAAAGAATAAACATTTAAACTGGACCTAGAGGATTACTTATTAAACTGGGTAGTAAGTTATGTTTAACAGCAAAAGTCAGAATCAAACACACTTGTGTTTTAATTCTGGCTAAGTCACTTATTTTTGCCATGGAGACAAATGGGATTTATTTTGTGACACTGAGGCAAGTTTAAGGATAGCAAAACATATCTCCCAGAGTTTATATGGGACTTAAATATAATAATATGTGGAAGGTGATCATCATGATGCTAAATATGTAACAAGCAATGTCTGCAATTATTATGTTTATTAATATTCTTATATGATTCTTTGCTGCCCTCATCATCTCTGAAGCATTCTCTTATTCTACATTCTCAGGGTCTCACCTGGTAAAGTGGAGTTCATCAAATATTTGCTAAAACAAGGAAGAAAGGCAGGAAGGCAGGCAGCAAGGAAAGAGTTCACCAAGAGAAAGGTTAAAAACTCCATATAGACAAAACAGCAAGAACAAAGTTATCAAAGCACAAAAGACCATATGTCTTCTTAGAGCAAATAATTTCCTGGGCTACTGTGAAGTGAGGCTGAGAATGTTCTCTTTTCCAATAATTGTTATGGTTTGGATCTAAATGTCTCCCAAAGATCATGTGTTTGAATATTGGATCCCCAGCTGGTGGTACTGTTTGTGAAGGTTCTGGAATTTTGAGAGATGGGATTCAGCTTTGCACAAATGATCACTAGGAGTTAGGCCTTTGGGGTTTTTTTATCTGGACCTGTGACTCTGGTGCACTCTGATTCATGATTGAGATATAAGGTCATCAGCCATGGCCCTGCCACATGTCACTACCATGCCCACTCTACCATCATATGGACAGATCCTCTAACCATGAGCCCCCTATAAATGTCTCCCCCTATAAATTTGTTTTGGTCAGTTTCTGTGTCACAGTGACACTTCACTTGACCAATACGATGACTCTTTACTATGTTTTCATATAAGTGTGCCTTGGTAAAATGCATCAGAGTCCATCAAAAACTTGAATTCTTTTAAAGTCTCATGCCTCATCTTTAAAATCCCACATCTTTTTTATTTAGCTCCATAATATAACAATATTTGTTTTAACATGTAAAAAAATGTTTTAAACTGCTGCTGTTTGCTAAATGTTTGTGTCCCCCAAAATTCCCATACTGAAACCTAAATGCCATGGGGCAGTGGTGAGAAGTGGGAGCATTGGGAGGTGATTAGGTCATGAGGATGGAGCTCTCATGAGAAGGTTTAATGCCTTTATAAACTTGCTTTCTGGCCATTTCTGCTATGTAGGACCACAGTGAAAAGATGGCCATCTATGAACAAGGTAACAAGCCCTCATCAGACACCAAATTATCCAATGACATGATCTTGGACTTCTCACCCTTCAGAACTGGGAAAAATTAATGTGAGCTATTTGTAAGCTACCCAGTTGATGTATTTTTTTACACCAGCCCAAACAGACTAATGTGACTACTTACCATTGAGTGGATCTGAGGCCCACAAAAAGGTTCTATAGTTTTCTTTAGTTGCTCATACTTCCCCCAAATTTTGGAGTACATCCTTCCATTCTCTAAAGTAACCCAATCAAAGAGGGATGAGAGCAAGGTCTTTTTAAGGATATTGGAAGATTAGAATCAGTTCATGTGTTATAAAGGATTACTGTCTTTTTGCAATATGAAAATATGGGGATGGAAGGAAATTCTGGAAGAAGGCAGGACACTTGCATGGCTGTGACCCTTGTCAGAAATGATGAGGCTGAGTAAAACTAAGATTAGAAATTGGAACAAAGGGCACAGTGGCGCATTCCTGTAATCCTATCCGTAAATTGAAACATAATAAAAAGCTCACGTAAACTTAGCAGAGAAGGGATAATTTAAGGAGTGGAAAGAAGGAGGGAGGGATACAGGAAAAGTAAACCATGATGGGAGAAGATGGGAGGGGGAGGAGGGCTAATGAGGAGGGAGGAAGGGGGAGCAGTCAACCTCAATGTAAACAGCTCAACTTTATTAGTATGGGAAATAATAATATAATACAAATAATACCAAAGGATGGCAATAATGCATATGGACTAGTTGTTGTTGTTGTTAGGTGCCGTCGAGTCGGTATCCGACCCATAGCGACCCTCATAGGGTTTTCAATGACTGACTGTTTTGGGATTGCCTTGGGAGTGGATTGCCAAGCCCTTCTCCCATTTTTGCGGTGCTGGGAATTGAACTCAGGACCTCAGGGACTGCAGCGCAGTGCTCTACCCACTGAGCCAAATCCCAGACCACTCATATGGACTAGATCACTCATGTAATACTGCTGAGAATGTAAAAAGATAGATCACTATAGAAAAAAGATTAGACTTAAATCAAAATCGGGATGCACATATATAGATAAATATTCCCACAAAAAGACATGCAAGCAGAAAGGGGACCATTGGAGGGGAGAGCAGTGTCATGAGAGGGTAAAGAGGAGGTTATGTGAGCAATGTACAATGAGGTACATATATGGAATTGTTACAATGAAATACATGTCAGAATGATAATCATTAAGTTGTACATTAAAATTTTCCAATTAAAAAAAGAAATTGGAACAAAAAGGATTGGAAGGAACATTATCTTCTTTTAAGTGACTAAGTTTCAGTAACAAACATTTATGGTCTATATGACAAGCCAAACAATGTAAAGATCAAATATGGAGAAAGTCCTCTTGCAGAAATAGACTCTAGAAATTTCATTTCAGTACTTCATCAGGACCATCCTTTGACTCTTTTCTTTTTTAGTATTTAGGAAGTTTCCTAACATCGCTGTTTTTGGAATTTCTAGATTCACTACATACAACATCATTTGTCCTCTATTCCCTATAAATAACTTGGTAATGATGTAAAACTTTACTTTCTTCTGTACATTCCCTTTGTTAGGCCTGGAGAGATTCTCTGTCAGGAAATTCTCAACATATTTTCAGTGGCAAACAGCTGTATATTCTTATCAAATCTTCTTGTATACTTTATTCACTTAACAGATTTGTATGGTTATACTTTTTTCAAAAGAATTCAAGCTCTTCTTCATAGATCATTCAGCAGTGAATTTTAAACACACTCAATGCAACAAAATAGAGCAGACATCCAAAGACAAAAGGATAAATGAACAATCTCTGCTCATGTTGATCTGTCCCATCATGTAAATCTTATCTCTATGACATAGTGAATTAGAATTACCCAATCTGTTATTCATCACTCCAGCAACATTGTTATTTATTCACTCATCCATTCATTCATGCATTTGTTTATGTATTCAACAAGCATTTAAGGTCACCATTAGTTGGATCCGACTTGACAGCACTTAACAACAACAAAGTATGTATAGTGCCAGGTGCTGGAAATTCATTAAAAGTCAATCCTCTACCACTTAGAAGTGAAAGGGAAATTAAGAAGTAGCTTATATAGGTATCACAATGCAATGTGACATATTACATTAAAAGTACAAACATATGCAGAGAGTGTTGGGAAAGGAAACCTTCCCTATGGTGGGAATCTGGGTTAATCTTTCAGGAATATAAAGGCTCGGATGAATTTTGAATATTGAGATGTTTCCAAGGTCAGGAGTAAGAATCTGGAATGGAGCACAAATAAACAGGAAATTGTGAGGATGAAGCAGAGGTGTTGGTATTTTTATTGTCTAATATAATGACACATAGTAGATTTTTAAATTAAGAAATGAACCATGGAGGGTATGAAATAGAATAAAGCAAAAGCAAATATGTAATCAAAAATCCTCAAACAAACATCTGCCTTCAAATTTCTTCACTTAAGCAAGAGTACTTTTCTTGCTATTATTTTGGGTCTATAGTCTTCTTTTATTGGCTGGTCTTATAGGCTAAATGTCTGGGGTGCATCAGCCTTTTATGCCATATTTTACCCAGACTTTTGTATTCACTTGGAGGAAACAGAACTTCATCTGACTATTAGTCAAGTTATGACCAAATAATTCTATAAGTTTTTTATATTACTTACAAGGAATGTCTGATGAATTTAATGGAAATATATAGAGACATCATCAGAAGAATATTATGTATGAATGGGCCTAAATAAATCAGGAGATTTTAATCTGGAGATCAGAAGATGAAAAAGATTTACTACTAGTTCACAAGTGTAATATTCTTATAACTTTATTGAAGAGAATACTCAAGAAACCTAGTTTTATCTGTAATCACAAAAAGACTTAGGCCACAGAAAATAAATTTTTGAATGTTTAAAAGGCCATATAATCTTTAAACCTGTGTAGAAATTGAAACCGAAATAGATTTTCAGTATTTAGGATTCACTTTAAGTATATTATTAGCATGAAAATAGAACTGTGGTGAATTTAATAATAGATGGCATTGACTGAGCATTTACTATGTTACAGGCTCTGTGCTAAATGGTTTAATGGGTTATCAATTTTAATCTACATGGCACTTGGTGCTATTATTATCATCCCCATTTCAAAGAGGAGGAATTAAATTTAGATAGAGGAAGCAACTTGTGTAGGACACATAAGGTGGAAGTAGTCTTCAAACCAAGGTCACAAGACTGCAGAAATGAAGTATACCCTCTTCATGATTCTTTTCTGTTTCTCTATTTGTCCTCTAAATCTACTCAGAAGTTAGTGTGCCAAATGGACATATGGCTAATATGTGGCTATATAGCCAAATGTCATAATCAGAATGTTTAGTAGTAAGTAATCAGAGAAGTATCAGAGAAGAGAATATGGAAGATTTTCTCCAAGTCTTCAAAAAGTCTTGAAAGGGGAGCTTCATTCCCAGCATCATGTCTTGTTTAAATTCACATCTATCTACTCTATCCTAAGTTTGGATGGTGATAGTGGGATTTTAGGATTTCTTGGTGCTGTGCCACTCAGTTTCAGGAAAAGCAAAATTACACTGAAATTACTGACGTAAAGAAGAGCTCATAGATAATGGCATTTTTACTTTCTATTGAAATGTGTACAACGCAAATTTGTTCATAATCTCTTCATTGTGATTCTATGACTCCCAAACAAGTAATTTTTACTTAGTACTTCTTTGAGAACAGAGATTGATTTATAATGAAGGAATTTTAATTAAAAAATAACATCAATTTCAGCTTATTAGCAAATGTTCAATGTTATCATCTCAGTAGTAATAGTACAAAATTTCTTAGCACATTCTGTAGTTTTCCTCAAATCAGATAAATTTGATCCTAAACTTTCTTCAATGAAAGGATTGAAAGGAGATCTTGTAGACACAACTACAGATTAAATATAATTTTATGTAGGGCATCAGTTTTCCATAATATTGTCGTGAGATTAAAATTACACTTAATTGAAAACTAGTTTTTCATCAGTTATTTTATATGGAATCATTGATTCTTCACTCTTAAAGTTACAAAAAACAAAATTCACAATACTTCTACATTATGGCTAATGTACTTCATTTTGTATTTAAATTAATTTGAATATAATGCAAACCTCAGTAGAACTGTGCAGATCATCTTGAACTGTCAGAAGTAGTGCTAATCACAAAATTCCAAATTGAATTTGAAATGCAATATAGGAGGACACAATTACCTCTGAACACTACCGATTCATATGGTATTTGTTTTGTATCCATTATCTTGCAGTTATTTATAGAATACCATCAAACATTAGTTCAGCATAACAGAAATCCTCAACCAATATTTTGCCCATATTCCAGACTTGGGTAAAAATCTATGTCTATACATGTAAATTGAAATGTAAACTATATATATGTTGTTGTTGTTAGGTGCCATCAAGTCGGTATCCGACTCATAGTGACCCTCTGTACAACAGGGGAAACACTATTGTCAGTGCTTCTCTGCTGTTCATAGGATTTTCAATGGCAGATTGATTTTTTTTTTTAGGAGGGGGTTTGAAAGGTCCTTCTCCCAAGCCTACAGCACCTGGTGTTCCCAGGCGGTCTCCCATCCAGGTACTAACCAGGCCTGACCCTGCTTAGCTTCTGAGATCTGACAGGATTGGATTCCACAGGGCTACGGCTGAAGGCATATATATATATATATATATATATATATATATATATATATGTATGTATGTATTATGTATATATATAAACATATACTATATATAATATGATATATAATATAATAACATATAATATAAAGTAAATGCCAATATATAATATATATAATATAATAATATATAATTATATACATATGTGTATATATATATAGCTACTACAAGTGGGTGTAAAGCACATTCATCAGGAAAATTAGGGATTCAATATTTGTGAGTGTTAACTATTATGGCTGATACAAAAACACATAAATCAAGGTCGTTGCCTTTAAGGGCCTTTAAATAATAATAAAAAAAAAAGCTTTAAGATTTGAGATCCTGGATTTTATCTTCTTGTCAAATAAATACATCCAAAGCCTGTAAGCGTAGCCCTGTGGCATCCAATCCTGCCAGATCTCAGAAGCTACGCAGAGTGGGGCCTGGTTAGTACTTGGGTGGGAGACTACCTGGGAATACCAGGTGCTGTAGGTTTGGGAGAAGGACCCAGCAACCTACTCCCAAAAAGCAATCAGCCATTGAAAACCCTATGAATAGCAGAGAAGCAGCAGCAATACTGTTTCACCTGTTGTACATAGGGTAGCTATGTACACCAGACACCGACTCAATGGCACCTAACAACAACAACATAATCCAAAAAATGATGAGGAAAAGATCAAAGGTAGCTGCAAACATTTTAGTAGTATTTGACTCCCACAACCATTTTGTGTGCTACATACATACTAAATATGAATATTTGTTATTTTGAAAAGACAAATGTGGAATGTTTTAAAAAGCAACACATTAATTTTCTATATTCATTAAATACCATATGTATATCAATATTTACAATGACTTACTAACATGTATTGTAAATTAAAATAAATTTTCATTTCAGTTTAAAATACCTTAATGAGATCATAAATCATACTTTCTCATCTTCAAGATAATGAAGAAATAATATATCCATATGAAATCCTGGGAGCCATTGAATAAAAAACCATGGCATTTGGGGAAGCATTTATGTGTAATTACTTTAAAAGAAAAAAACACCTGTTTGGTTTTGTATGTTTATCACACATTTTTAAATGAAGGGAAGGAAAAAAACCCTCACCTCCTTAAAAGTTATGTCAGCCAAAGAAATTGGGTTGAAAATAGATGCTGGAAGTAAAGAAGCAAAATGCAAGTGGTCATAAAAGACAGGTAAAAATAATTTAAAGTTCATAGCAATAGCTTGGTTGCTATGGCAACAGTGGTGCAGAAGATTCTGGATATCTGTTGCCAAGATGGTTCATTTCTTTTCCCACCACCCCTCCCCCTCAGTTGGCATGAACCTTCAGATAAAAGTCAGACCCAGGGACAGAAAGAAAGCACAGGAGGGTTCTTTTGCTTATTTGCCTTCCTGGCCTAGAGGTTGTGACAAAAGCATAGTTCAATGTGCATTGTCTAATGACAGTATGAGAGCCTGCAGAAGCAGTAGGTTTCTCATACTTCACAGGGTAAGAATTAAGGAAAGGATAGTTATCAGATATGAAAACGCCAGAGCACACAAGGTATTTTCACAAACCACACAGCATAAGCCTCTGCAGTATTAAGTGGCTGTGAAGTATTCCTTGAGTTAGGAAGTGAGTTCAATAATGGAAACATTTTAAAGGAAATCCAAAATAAGAAAGTAAGATAAAATAATAAATGCCTCATTGGCTGTCTTAGTGGTAACATTTTTTTCTCTCTAGCTCTACTCCCTATACATGTTTTGAAAACCTCATTTACAGTGGACATGCAGTTAGATAATGAACACACAAAAACTCAATTTTTTCTACAGAGGTCATTTATCATTACACAATTTAAAATTCAAAAAAATTTCTGATGTCTTCCCCAGAGTTTCTTAAAACTTTCTGGCCAATGGTATCATGTGGAGCACATCTCTCTATCTCTACCTCTATCATCTTTGTCTCTCTAGATATATCATCTCTTCCTCCTCAAAAATTCAATAAGGTAGTAGAACCTGAGGATTTTCTTTTTTTAGTACTATGTGATCGAACACAGAGCCTGGTACATGCTAGGCAAGCTCTACCACTGAGCTGCACCTCAAACGCCTTTTATTATATTATTTGATTTTGAGACAGGATATCACCAAATGGCAGAGGCTATCTCTAACCTAGAACCTGTGTGATCTTTCTGCTCCAGCCTCCTGAGTAGATAATATTACAGGTATGTGCACATGGCTAGGATTCTAAATGTTTAACAATATCCATCCATTTGTGACCTCTACTCCTTTGTTGCCTACAGCCATACCACTGTGGCATCTGATCGCCTCAGATCTCAGAAGCTAAGTAAGGATGGGAGACCGCCTGGGAACACCAGGTGCTGTAGGCTTGGGAAAAGGACCCAGCAAATCACTCCCAAAAAACAATCAGTCATTGAGAACTCTGAATAGCAGAGAAGCACTGACTGTGAACAGTGTTTCATCTGTTGTACATAGGGTCACTATGAGTGGGATACTGACTCAAGGGCAGTTAGCAACAACAACAGCAACTCCTTTGTTATTAAAATAAGGCAAACTTGGTAAATATGGACATAGCCTAGTCCTTTTGATCTTTTTTTTCTCTTGTGTTACTTAGGTGTTGAGCCTAGGGCCTTGCACATATTTCACAAGTGGTCCATCCATTTTAGTCTTTTAATTTATTTTACTTTAATTTTTATTAGTATTTTAGTTGTACATATTGGTGGAATACAAAATAATAATTCAGTTCATATATACAGTGTGCAATTATCAAAACAGAATGGTTGACACTTTAAATTTCCTTAAACATTATACAAAGATTTTTTGATTAACACATCAATAACTGTAGATACTCACGAGGTTTAGAATGATTTTTTTAAATACCTATACAGCACAGTGAGATTCATTATGAGATTTTCATTGAGTTGCATCCTGTCCTGTGTTTTGCACTTATTCACTCCTTCCTTACCCTTGCATGTTGTTCTCTTCTCCCTCTTACCTTCCTCATCACCACCCTCCCCCTATTGTCCCCTCCCCCCTCATGTTGTGTCTACTTGTATTTAAAGAATTGAAATCATTCCTTGTACCTTATTGGATCACAGTAGAATAAAACTAGTAATCAATATCAAGGAAAAATACAAGAATGTAACAAATACATGGAATTAAATGACATACTTTTGAATGATCAGTGGGAAATTGAAAAAATCAGAAAGAAAATTTAAAAGTTTCTATAATCAAATAATAATGAAAACACAATCTACCAAAACCTTTGAGCTGCAGCAAAGGCAGTTCTACTAGAGAAAATCATAACTATAAGGGCCTACATAAAAAAGTTAGAGAGGACCCAAGAAAATAACATGAGGGTACACCTAAGTTTTTTATTTTGAATCAAGGTCTCACTAAGTTACACAGGTTGCTTCTGGCCTTAAACTCCCAGTCCTCCTGCTTCTGCCTCCTGAGTCACTAGGATTACAGGCATGATCCACTGCACCTGCAAATCACTCCCAAAAAACAATCCCATCACCAGTGTAGGTTTCTTTTTTCCCACATCCTGCCCAGCATTTGTTCTTATTTGTTTTGTTGATCTTGGCCATTCTTAATGGAGATGGAATACCTCTTGATGAATACTGTACTTTCCTGAATTCTAGCAAATGGACAAAACAAGTATGAAAGTTCATTACAAAGTTAAGAACAAAAAAAAGTATTTCCTAAGAAAGAGTATTACTTCTTTCTACACAGCATAACCTATTACTTGAAAGAGGTGAAACCTAAAACCTAAATCTAATGAATATTAAAAAGAGTAAAGCCTTTATCATATTTTTATATTTAGTTACATAGAATGAATATAAGCAGATCACTGATGAGTATTCTTAAGATTTTACTACATTTCTAACAAACTCCCTCAAATGTGTGTGCATATTGAAGTCAAATCATGCCTCAATATCACTAGGGAAGAGAAAAAAATAATACAAAGGGAAAATGAGGGAATATTTTCCTTGCAGTCCTTTTGTTCTATCATGAATCTTCATTTCTTTTTTTGTTTAAGTTCAAAGAAAAAAAACAGAGGCATGATTTCCTTAGTTCCTATTTCCTTTCCATGAAATGGTTTTCTCTGGTATCTCTCACTGCTAAGAAAAGAATTATTGCACTTTGGATGAGTAAATTATGGTTGTCTTGTCAGTTGGGGTTTCTTTTCTTGACTATGTTTTTGCTGTAGCAATTTTAGAGGAAATTTCATTTTAAAATATGAAGCTATTTAATGCAACCATTCAGACAGTCTTGAAACTTGTACTGCTTAGAGTACTTGGTGCCAAAAAAGAGAATAAGGCCCAGGGACACAAATAATTGAGACTTTCCCACTACCCTTGCCACAGCAAGAGCAGCTGCATTCTAAATGGCTTTTTATATTGACTTTCCCTTAAAAGAGTGTGTTTGTATGTGTATTTGTGTGTTTAAGTTGCTGATATATTTAGGTCTAGCACCCAAAGTGAATTTGGCCTAGTCCTCTTATTTATTTCGTGCTTACCCTTATCAAGACTTCTGAAACTTTATTATTGGTTCTGATCAACAAGTACTCATTTTTATAGTGACTTTTGACTTAAGTAAGTATCCTAAGTACCACAAACTGTTAACTACACACCCAAGACTAAATATCTCCAGACTTTGAGTCCAGTGTTATTCTACTTGGCACACCATTCAGTAGCAAGAGCATTTTAATTGCTGTGTGCTCTTGTTTCTGCCTAAACTTGCAGTCCCAGAAATGTAGCAGCCTCTTAGCCCAACTCTTCCTCATCATAATCTTTTTTGCTGTGAAATAAACAACTCAAGAAATACAGAGTTGATACCATAAATAAGTTTTCATAACTACTTAAAAACAAGTAGTCAAGCATAGTCCTTTTTAGAAAATAAACATTCTACTATCTACCACAAGAAAAGGGCAGAAAATTAACTTTATGGGAAGGCAAACTTGATTTTTTAATGCTGTCAGCATACTAAAATCCAGGTACTTTTTGTTCATTTCTTCTGAGAATGGTCTCAGAATCAAGAATCTTATGCTACTTTTGTGCCTTTGGGTTCAAATGTAATATTGATATCAATTATCAAAAAGTAAGAACACAATATTCAAGAATATAAAGAGGCAACAATGAAATCAGTGAACTTCTGTTTTTTAGGAAGCTATTTTTATAATTGAAAATTAGGATTCCTAAATGTTGCCAAGAATGATACCACTATAGTGCAGAATCTCCCTTTCATTCTACATGAAATTAAAATCTGTATCAAAAGACCATACAGCAAAATGCAGAAATATACCCTCCACGGTAGTAGGAATAACCTAAACCTTGATTTAGCTAGTGTGGCCCCTTGTCAACAGTATCTTAAACAGATTATAATATAAAATATAGAAATAATTGATTTAAAGTAGTACTTTTAAATATTTCTTATATATTTAAATTAATATAGGCATTTCCCACATACATGAAATATTAAATTAGCTTTTTGAAAATTCATGAACTTTAAGAATGAAATTTGAGAGTATATTAAGAAATACACTTTATTTATTCTGCATTATACTTCTATTTCCTTACCTTATGAGAGTTTAATTTCTTATTAATAGGAGCCCTTCTAGATCTTCAGCCCTTGAGAATAAATCCAGAACACAATTACTGGTACACAATGGCTCTAGGAATTTTCAGTTATAATAGGTGAAAGTTAACTCACTATTAGAAAGGATATAATTATATTCATTTGGCACTTGACGTTCAATTTGTGTTCCAGAAAATATTAAAAATAGACATTAAATTTTGTAGTGGAATCTTTCCTTTTTAATTGGCATAGTTATCTAGTGGAGAGAAGAAAGATCTCTGATTAGTTTGTAAGGGTTAGGAGAACCTATTTCAGCAACATTTTCAATTTTTCAAGTTTGCAACTGTAGAAAGCAGAAGACATCAACAGTATCATTCTCTTCTCTTGCTTTGGCTTAATGCTTAACCTGAGTGACCTGCTGCACAACTTGGTTCTGGTTCAACCAGTAAACTTAATGTGGTTGTTTAAAAGTACTGGCATTGTTTGGAACACTTATTCGCAGCTCTTAGAAAGAAAGTTTTCCTATTTTAATAGGTTAATTCCTTTGTTGAACTATCACCCACATGAACTCACTTTAATACATCCCTTGGAATCAATTCTTCTCATTTTCTTGAACATGAACACTCACAGGTACACACACACACACACACACACACACACACACACACACACACACACACTACAAAAGGCATTTGACTATTTTCTCACCTCAGAGTATTCTTACACCATATATACTTTCTTCCTTCCTGTCACTGCATTCTCACTCAACACAAGGCCCATTTGCTCTTGTCCAACAGTCTTTGTTAAGCCCTCTTTATCCTCCTTCTCATGACATAAATATGATTGAGAATTTTTCCCTTAGTTGTTCTTGTTGTTGTTGTTGTTAGATGCCATCAAGTCAGTATCCAACTCATAGCGACCCTCATAGGGTTTTCAATGGCTGACTGTTTCAGGATTGCCTTGGGAGTGGATTGCCAGGCCCTTCTCCCATTTTTGTGGTGCTGGGAATTGAACTCGGGTCCTCAGAGACTGCAGCGCAGCGCTCTACCAACTGAGCTATATCCCAGCCAGTTGTTCTTAAACTAGCAATATTTCATCTCTATAGATCAAATCCTTCTCATCATCTTAAGTCTAGATCATCGGCGAGTAAACTTATCAGCCTTCCCAATTTGCATCAACCTCTCTCATCCCTAAACTCTAAATATGACTCATAGCAACCCTATGTATGACAGGTGAAACTGCGTTGTTAATGCTTCTCTGCTATTCATAGACTTTTCAATGGCTGATTGTTTTTTGGGAGTGGGTTGCCAGGTTTTTCTCCTATGCTAAGAGACTAAAGGAGGCAAAGCCCCAAAAGTGGCTCTGTGAAGGTAGCAAGAGACAATTTCCATTTCTAAGCCTATTTTCCATCTCTTGCCTCCATTTTCTTCTCTCCTTAAAAACAACTCCTTGCTCTGTAAGGTAAATCATCCTTCCAGGTATTCCTCTCCAAAATGTTCCATCCTTATCATAGATGACTATTAAATAGATTATCAAAATGTTCTAAAGTATTTTAATATATAAAACTATAAAGTGTTTTCAATCTCTTCAGTTTTTTCCATTACAATAAAAATCCACATTTTTCTGAATACGATAATTTGATAAGAGTATTTCATATAAAGATCTGCATGTAAAATAGAATTTTATTCTCACTGGGATATATTTGCATCTTCAAGGAGAAGCTCATTAATTCAAATGAATTTTTTATTGAAGGAAGCATGGGAGAGGGAGGTGATGAACTTGATAGTGACAGGAAAGATATTTTTCAGAAGCAACACTTCAGGTTCTATTTGCAGGCTCTCTAATTTCCTGGCATTCCACCTTCCTTTGTTCTACTCAATCCCATTGCAATAATCTTTGCCCTTTCTTCACCTTCAGAATAAGTCCAGGGCTCAGTCAATCAGGCTTCTCCAGAAGAAGGAGAATTATTTGGAATTCAAAACCCATCTATGATGTTTTTTGGCTTCCTATGTTTACTGAACACTGACCCATTTGCAATGTAGTAATTGGTCAGGGAAAGTAAGAAAAATGCATATACCACAGATAGCTATTTAAAATAAAAGTATTTTAATAAATGTCAGGTTTAAAAAACAAAATTCTTATATTAAGTAATCTGAACTTCATTTTTATAGCTTAATATCATGCCTTCAACTACAGATTTTCTTTTCTCTCTTATCTTAAAATAGCTTCAATTGAAACCTTGGGAAATTATGCTCTCCTTTGCAAAATCATTCTTCTCAGAATATCAAGTTACATTTGCAATACCTTCCAATAAAATCTAAGATGACATTGTCATGAAGTAGAGAATAAAATTAATTCCCTCCCTTATCTTGAGGATCAGCCTGCAATTACATTCATTCTAAAGTCAGGGATTAATGAACTGGGAAAAAAAGGGGCAGGGGCAGTAATAGAAACTCTTGACAAGCCCTTTCCAACAGTATCTCCATGTAACAAGAAATTTTTTTAACTCCTGATATCTGATTCTATTCTTCACTCATACAATGATCACAAGACAACACACACACATGCATGCACACACAAATATGCACAGATTCCTTAATGTTGTATTTTGTCTTTAATTTTGTTGCTTCTATCTTAGGAGAAGTAACTTACTGAGTTTCTTCAAAAGAATATCTTTTGAGTATGTATCCTATGAGTAAATGCACAAATTTCTTTCTAAACTTAAAAATTGAGAAAGGAGCAAAATGTGTAGCATTACTTGATTTATGCTTAAATTATAAAAGCAAATTGTTTCTTAAATTGAGTCTTGAGTTCTGTTTTGGGTACTAAACATTGGCTCTTTTCTATATATAAATATGCTTTCTTGGAATCCATAAGAGTATATAAAGTTCACAAGCCTTCCATTTCAACACAAATTCAAACTCTGATATCCCTAAAACATAAAACAGAACATTTGATCCATATGTATGGATATTGATTACCAATAAATAATAAGCATTTTTATTTTAAAAGATAATTTTAATTCAAATAACTAATAAATATAAGATATAAATTCAAGATACTGAATGACTTTTTGTACAACTTAAAAGAAGTCTTGTAGATTCTCATTTTCCCCATTCCCATTAGAGGGCTCCAGTCTGTCAGTCAGGAGAATTTTCCAATAATTGAGTCATCCTCACTTACGTAAGTTTAGAGTACATTTCCTCTCTCCCCTCTCTTGTGATTTCTGTGACCAGATCCGAAGATTTTAAAATAAATGTTCCCCACATGTTTTATTTGTGTCAGTCTCTGCTTCCTTCTCAAAAGCACCAGGAAATCCCCAAGAGTCACAATGATTGATGACTTGTTCTAGAGTTTAAACTGTTCTCTAAAATGTGCTACCCTTCAGAGCCTTAGAAAAACTCTGAAGTAGACCAGGAGCTTAAACTGCCCAAGGGCTCACCTTACACAAAAGGCAAGCAGGAGGTTTGAAATTAAATTAGCACCAGAAATTTCAGTGGATCATGACTCAGTGTGTTAATATTGGACTAGAATGTGGGGAAACACCATGTGTAATAAGGCCTTAAAAACCTCATTCATTCAGACTTTAGTAATTTTGAATGTGCATTATTTCAGATGATGGCTTGGTTTGAGATAGTTTTGTGCCTTCTCTGAAGCAGGCTGCCGTGGGGTAAAGGGAAGAATTGGTAAAATGAGTAAGGAGAAAGCGAGCCTATAAGATTAGACATAAACAATATATCTTCCAGAATTATTTTACCAGAGTTACAGAGTATGTTGTTGTTGTTAGGTGCTGTCAAGTTGGTGTCTGACTCATAGTAACCCTACATAACACTATTATCAGTGCTTCTCTGCTAATAATAGGGTTTTTAATGGCTGATTGTTTTTTGGGAGTGGGTTGCTGGGATCTTCTCCCAACCCTACAGTACCTGGTGTTCCCAGGCGGTCTCCCACCCAAGGACTAACCAGGCCCAACTCTGCTTTGCTTCTGAGATCTGGCGGGACTGGACACCACAGTGCTATGACTACAGGCTATTACAGAGTATAGTCATTCCAAATCATTCTTATTAAACATTTTCTTAGCAAATGAGTAAACTAAACTTACTAGATGCTCAACAGTGAAGTAGCAAGTGATGGTCTGTGATCTTACGTCATAGATGATTGCTGGTCAATCTGTTAGCCCATTTCTACCTCTAGCAGTCTCTAGTACTATAAATCACAATTAAGTAATAAGATGGAAAATGGACATAGTTTCTTATAGGAGAAGACTAGACTCCCAGGTTAAGGGACTGTTTGGGAGCTTCAAGGTAGTTGTTTCAGGTATGTGGAGATTTACCTGTCTCTAGTGTCACATCCCTGTGCCACCACCATAGCTTGCCCACTACATCATAAACATCATTTCCTCAAGAATGTCTTCCTTAATCTTTGGTAAATTCATGCCACGTTATACGCTCATAACCTTCCTTTATCTTACATTACACATATCATGATTGTGATGAAATTTGTGTTTATGTAGCTATTTGTGTCATGCCTGTCTCCTCCTTACTATAAAAACTCTGTGTGGAGAAGGGTAGTTCACACTACATCTTTTGGTTTCTCCTGGTTTTCCCAGTGTCTGGAACATTGTAGGTGCTCAATAAATATCAGGTGAATAGATGGATGGATGGATGAATGGACAGACAGATACACAGGAAAAGTAGGCGTATGCTTTAGAAGTCAAGGAAGAGCAGAATTCTACCAAGTCCTTTTCTAAGTCAATTATAAATTTTGGTTTTTAAGATGAGAATAGTATTTCATCCAGTAATAGAAAGTCACTGAAAACAGGAAAGCTGTATAGCAAAATATTTTGTGGACTTTATAATTTTTCTTCTTATGTGTAGCAATATTATTTCCTGTGAAGACAGAAATGACAGAAATGCTTTTTGAGGGACTGCTTGATGACAGCACCCTAAAACAACAACAAAAGCTTGATGAAAATACACCATACACACACACACACACACACACACACACACACACACACACACTCAAAGCAATATAGTTGGTAGAGTGCTGAGCTGTGCTTTCTGAGGTCCTGGGTTTGAGCCCTAGCATTGCAAAATCAAGAGGACATGGCAACCCACTCCTGAAACAATCCTGAAACAGACACCATTGAAAACCCTTTGAGTGATCCTATGAGTCCAACCCTACTCAGAGGCACCTAGCAACAGATCTTCATTCAAAATCACTCCTTTTCCATTCTGTCTCTGAAGTCTACAGAAAAAAGTGCTGATTTTTTTCTTGAGCCTACTGCCCAGAGATGATAGAACTGAAAAGGGAGTCAAAGAAATAAGAAGGCAGCTGGTGAAGCTGCCAGGCAGCCTAGGCTCTACAAGCCCTGAGTCTTAGCTTTGTTTCTTGCGCTCCCTTCCCTTTTACTCTGCTAAGAAGGCATATTGAGATCTCAGCACAATGACTCCTGCAGGCCCTTGGCATCCTGCTCCATGAGTCCATGCTAGTAGGTAAAGGAATATCATGGCAGAAAAATATACAGAATATCAGGAATGATCATAGGACCCTAAACTTTCAAGACACTGTCTTTAACTCTTACTTAGTACAAGGCAAGAGTTTCATATTTCTCTTTCACTCTTTTTGCTGAATTTAAGCAAATTTTCCCCTAAAAATCAGGATTAATAGATGCAACTGAACAATAAATTTGTGACCAGTATAAACTCTAGGTGTCCTATTTTCTAAGTTTTGTGGTCTTAAGCATAAATAAACCTGATGGTCTTTTGATTGATGACTATTTTTATTGCTACGATAGAAGTTTATATTGCAAATGTGGGACTTAATCATGTGCATAACCACTTTTTACATTTGAGAAGCTATGTTTCTACTAGAGGTAACAAAAGGAATTTTTTGAATTTCACATTTACAAATATTCCCTGGGAAAATATTCTTTTTTCTACTCATAATAAAATAAAATTTGTTCTCCCATTACTATTTACTAAAGATAGTGTTGAAGTTAACCTTTACCTCATGAATAATCTCAAGATTGGTTGCACTCAAAGATGTTTTAAAGTGTATTTAATAAAGTATGCTAATGAACCCATGCTATTAAGGATAAAGAGCTAATGATATATATTTTAGTAAAATGGAAGTCATTTAAAATGAACTGGTAAGAAAACCCTTCATTAATTTAAGATTCATAACCTTTATTTTAAATATATATTACATTAAAATATAAAATCTGCTGTAAAAATCATCTCATTTCAGCATCTGTCTTCCTAACAAGGTAAATGATAGTTTCAAGGTAATGAATTTTTTCTGAATTACCAAATGTATTAAGGTGCTCTGAGTTATTCTTATTTGACAGTAATGCCAAACAAATATTAATATTTTGATACACCCTTTGGTGTAATGAGCATGTCTTAGAAGATTAATACTAGAAGTTTGCTCTATGCGTAGCATTCCAGTATAACTTGGACCAGAAAGTTTAAGGACATTATTTCAGAGAGTAATGTTGAAAAGGCTGAGATCTGATAAATTGAGTTTCATTAGTGGGCACCAGCCTCCTTAATGAGATGCCAGGCTTTAGGAGGTTCATCTGGGTTCTAAATGTTCAGGACAAGTTTGCCAATCTGCCTCACTGGAAGCACAGAGTGCCCCCACAAAAGGATCTTCTCTAGTTTCAGTTTTCTGGGTTAATGTATTCTGGGTGGAATCATCTCACCCATTGATTGCTGCCCTGGGAATTTCAGTGTTCATACAAGCTAACAAACGTCCACCAGATAAGCACCAGCAATGCCCAGCTGGCTCTTTGTCCCCCATGGGAAATTTTCTCAGTTAGTGCCTGGTAATTGTTTAGTGCAGCTGCCGCAGTTTCAAGGGTGCCAGCTCATCTGAGCCAACTGCATGCACACAGCCCATGACTCATGAGACAGAGAAAATACACAGCATGGGTGGGTGGGGGACTTCAAGGACTCCATTTTTAATTTGCCTTCCTCTTTGTCTACTATTTGGGGGATAGTACACAGTGAAAGGCAGTTATTTAAGGGATATAAATATCCTATATAGTCATGAAATTCAGTTATATGAGTGCACAATAATCTCATCATTATGGAAAACATTTGTGGCATATATACACACATACATATATATATATATATATATATATATATATATATATATATGCCACTTCATTGCCTGTACTCTGTGTGTCATAATAACAATTATATTGTAAGTTTTATGGTTTGTTACATACACACTAATATGAGGTAAAATGCCAGCCTGATATTCAGAGGGAAGGACAACCTACTGGAGACTGGAATGGCAGCCATAGTATCTGGCTTCATGCCACACTGGCCAGCATGAGGCTTGACTACCAGATCTTCCAAAATTATTCTAGAAATACCAGAAATATAATTTTGGGGAAATAAAAAACAAATTCTTATTGTGAAGCAATTTGTATTCATTAGGGCTTTATTGTTGATTAAAGATAGTAATATACTCCTGGAAAAATTCTCCTAAATAGTATGCAAATGGCATAATTGAACAATGTCATCCTGCCATATATATACAAAGCTGTTTCAAGGAGCCTGTAGTGTATATGATGATAAGATGAGAGTTCTTGACTTATTGGTTGTCTATTGTCAGTGAGTAATTATCCTAAATATAGTGTCTGAAATCACAAGCCCTTGCTACCTCACAGTTCCTGTAGGTCAAGCAGTGGGACAAGGCTTAGCTGATTGGTTGCAGATCCAGGTCTTTCTAAAGGCTGCAACAAGTGTGTGTCAGTCACAGCTGCTGTTTTCTCTCGCAAGGCTGGTGGCTAGACCCAGGAGACCCTTCTCTGACTTGCTGTGAGATCCTTCCAGCAGAGCTGCCTCACCCCACAGCATTTCACCTCCTTCAGAGGAGTAGCCAAAGACAGAAAGAGAGAGTCTGCACAAGACAGAGCCACAGTCTTTTTATGACTGAATACTGGAAGTGACATCCACCACCACTGCAATTTTCTGTCCTATAGAAGCAAGTCATTAAGTCTAGGGGAAGGGATTGCCTAACATCCTGAGTACCAGGAGGCCCTGGAGACCATCACAGATGCTGCTTGCTACACAGAGTGACCATTTTAATTCAAGACTGCAGCATATCTCTCAGGAATTTTGAAATGTTGAACACCTATTGCTCATTAGGTTCAGAGTTTCCAATTTTTATCTACTCCAATCAAACTACCATTAGATGGCAAAATGGTCTTTAAAAACTGAGTTTAAGTATGTCATTTAACAACTACTAATTGTCCTCAGGGCTGGGATTTAGCTCAGTTGGTAGAACACTGCGCTGCAGTCTCTGAGGTCCAGAGTTCAATTCCCAGCACCGCAAAAATGGGAGAAGGGCCTGGCAATCCACTCCCAAGGCAATCCCGAAACAGTCAGCTGTTGAAAACCCTATGAGGGTTGCTATGAGTCAGATACCAACTTTACAGCACCTAACAACAACAACAATTGTCCTCAGGCTCATTAAGGCATATGCCAGCCTTTATATACAATGCATAAAAACACGGTTCAATGGGGCATAAGGACCTGGGTGCTAAACAAAGCTTCCTGAGTGCTAATCCGGGTTCTGACACTTTTCTGATTTATTTCTCTGGGCAAGTTTATTAAATTCATGGGGCTTCAATTTCCTTATTGAAACCTATAACAATAATGATACCTACGATAAAATTCTTGTGAAAATTCAGTGAGATCCTGGTACAGCTCTTAGAACACATCTCATATACAGAAAGACCTCAATAAAGTCATTATTACAACTTCCTCATTTTACCTGGAGCCATTTCACAGCATATTGTGGTGGTGGTAGTGTTAGGTGCTGTCGAGTCAGTGTCTGACTCAACAAACAATCGCTGTACAACAGTTGAAACTATTGTCATGATTCTCTGCTATTCATAGGGTTTTTAATGGCTGACTGATTTTGGGGAGTGGGCTGCTGGGACCTTCTCCCAAGCCTACAGCACCTGGTGTTTCCAGGCAGTCTCCCATCCAAATACTAACCAGTCCCAACTATGCATAGCTTTCAAGATCTGATGGGATCAGATGCCACAGTTGTATGGCTGTAGGCATAGCCTAATGTACAGGTATGCAAACCTGCAGTGCAGAGCCAAATTGGACTCACTACCAGACTGTTTTCTAAGCCTGGAAAGCCTTTCCCTCATACTTTTTCATCTGAAAACTTCCCATTTGTCCTTAAAAAATCAACTCAGGAAGTTAAGACTTTCCTCCACGAAGTTTTTGCACACACACAACACATACACACGTACACACCACTCTGGAGTAGGTGACCCTTTTCTGTATTCCCTTGTGCATAACTCTATCATGGTACTCAACACATTGTATTGTCTACAGATTTTTCTGCTTATTTCAAATGTCTGATTATTTCTCTATGTCCCCTATTAAGATGTGAGCACTTCAGTGCCTGGCATATAGTATGCTCACAATCAATATGAGTTAAATAATTTAATGAAAGAATGATTTGTGGGATTTCTGATGCTGTCTCTTTCTTCTCCATTGCTTGACCCTACTTCTCACATCTCCCACATATCTGACAGTTTGCCACACTGTGGGGGCTTGTGTGTTGCCATGAGGCTGAAAGCTATGCCACTGATATCTCAGATACCAACAGTGTTACCCATGATGGACAGGTTTCAGCTGAGCTTCCAGACTAAGACAGACCAGGGAGTAGGCACCAGTGAACCACTCCCAAAACAACTAGCCGTTAAAAACCCTATGGACAGCAAAGAAACACTGTCAGATATAGTGCTGGAAAATAAGCGCCCCCAGGTTGGAAAGCACTCAAAAGACTACTGGGGAAGAGTTGCCTCCTCAAAGTCCACCTTAATGACGGAAATGGAGTAAAGTCCCAGGGACCTCCATTTGTGGATTGTGGCATGACTCAAAATGAGGAGAAAAACTGTAAGCATCCATTAATGATTGGAACATGAAATGTATGTAGTATGAATCTAAGAAAATTAGAAATTGTAAAAAAAGAGAAATGAAGTGCATAAACATTGACATTCTGGGCTTCAGTGAGCTAAAATGAACCAGCATGGGCCACTTTGAGTCAGATAATCATATGGTCTACTATGCTGGTAATGTCAAACTAGAGAGAAATGGGGTTGCATTCATCATCAAAAAGACATCTCAAGATCTGTCCTGAACTACAATGTTGTCTGTGATAAAATAATATCCATACTTCATCAGGCATGATGGCACAGCCTGTAATCCCAGCAGACAGAGGCAGGAGGATCACAAAGTGGAGACCAGAGGCAGTCTGCGTAATTTAGCAAGACCCTGTCTCAAAAAGTAAAAAAAAAAGGGGGGGGGTTTGGGGGCAGCTCAGTGGCCCAGCTCTTACAAAGCGTGCAAGCAAGAGGCTCTGGGCCAAACCCAGTACTGCAAAAATAAATAAATAAATAAAAAGAAAAAGAATAATATCCATATGTCTACTATTATGACTATTATTCAAATTTATGCACCCACCACTAAGGCCACAAATGAAGAAAGGGAAGATTTCTATCAGCTTCTGCAATCTGAAATAGATCAAACATGCAATCAGGATGTACTGATAATAACTGGTGAGTGGAATCCAAAGGTTGGAAATGAAGAAAGCTCAATAGTTGGAAAATAAGGAAGGTCTTAGTGACAAAAGGATGCAGGAGATTGCATGATAGAATTTTGACCAATGACCTTTTCATTGCAAATACATTTTTTCAACAACATAAACAAAGACTATACACATGGACTTCACCAGATGGAATGTAAAGGAATCAAATTCAATACATATGTGGAAAGAGATGATGGAAAAGCTTTATATCAAATGTCAAAATAAGACCAGGTGCTAATTGTGGATCAGACCATCAACTTCTCAAATGTAAGTTCAAACTGAAGCTGAAGAAAATTAGAACAAATGTACAAGAGCCAAGGTCTGACCTTGAGTATATCCCACCTGAGTTCAGAGACCACCTCAGGAATAGGTTTAATGCATTAGACAAAAATGATAGGAGACCAGACAAGTTGTGGCATGACATAAAAGATATCATTCAAGAAGAAAGCAAAAGGTTATTTAAAAGACAAGAAAAAAAAAAAGAAAGAAAAGAACAAACTACATGTCAAAAGAGACACTGGAATTTGCCCTTGAACATCAAGCAGCTAAAGTAAAAGGAAGACATGATGAAGTTAAGGATCTAAACAGAATATTTCAAAAAGCAGCTTGAGAAGACAAAGACAAATATTATAATGACATGTGCAAAGAGCTGGAGGCAGAAAACCAAAAGGGAAGAACATGCTCTGTGTTCTCAAGCTTAAGGAAGTAAAGAAAATTTCAAGCCTCGAGTGGCAGTAGTGAAAGACTCTACAGGGAAAATATTAAATGATGAAGGAAACATCAAAGGAAGATGGAAGGAATACACAGAGTCATTATACAAAAAGAATTGGTAGATGATCAACCATTTCAAGAGATTGCATATGAAGAGGAACCAATGGTATTGAAGGACAAAGGGGAAGCAGCCTTGAAAGAACTGATGAAACACAGGTTTCAGGAATTGATAGGATACCAATAGGGATGTTTCAATGAATAGATGCAGCACTGGAGGTGTTAACATGTTGATACCGCCAGGCTCAGTGGCGCATGCCTGTAATGCCAGTGGCTTGGGAGGCAGAGGTAGGAGGATCGCAAGTTCGAGATCAGGGGCAGTCTGGGTAACTTAGTGAGACTTTGTCTCAAAAAAACAAATGGGCTCGGGATGCAGTTCAGTGTTCCAGCACTTGCAGAGCATGCAAGCGCAAGGCAAAAACAGCTACCTGGCCAACTGACTGGAAAAGATCCATATTGGTGTCTATTCCCAATAAAGGAGATCCAACTGAATGTGGAAACTATCAGACAATATCATTAATATCACACAAAAGCAAAATTTTACTAAAGATCATTCAAAAGGGGCTTCAGCAGTAGATAGACAGGGAATTACTAGAAAATCAAGTGGGATTCAGAAGAGGCCGGGGAACAAGGGACATCATCACTGATGTCAGGTGGATATTAGCCAAATGCAGAGAATATCAGAAAGATATCTATGTATGTTTTATTGACTATGCAAAGACACTTGACTGTGTGGATCATAATACATTATGGATAACACTTTGGAAAATGTGAATACCAGAGCACCTAATTGTAATCATGAGGAATCTGTATGTAAACCGGGAGGCAGCTGCTCAAATAGAACAAGGAAACTCTGCCTGGTTTAAAGTTGAGAAAGTCGTGTGTAAGGGCTATATACTTTCACCATATCTCTTCAATTTATATGATGAGCAAATAATCTGAGAAGCTGGACTTTATGAGGAAGAACTCAGCATCAGGATTGGAGTAAGACTCATTAAAAACCTGCATTATGCTTGCTGAAAATGAAGAGGATTTAAAACATTTACTGATGAAGATCAAAGACCATAGTCTTCCATATGGGGTGCAACTGAACATCAACAAAGCAAAAATCCTTATTACTGGGTCAGTATGCATCTTCACAGTGAATACAGAAAAGATTGAGGCTGTCCAAGATTTTGCTTTGTTTGGCCATATAATCAACACCCATGGAAACAGCAGTCAAGAAATCAAAAGACGCATTGCTCTAGGAAAAGCTATGGCAAAAGATCTCTTTAGAGTATTGAAAGGTAAAGATGTCACATTGAAGATGAAGGTGTACCTGACTCATGCCATGGCATTTTCAGTCCCATCATATGGTTGTGAAAGCTGGACATTGAACAAGGGAGACAAGAAAAGAACTGATGCTTTTGAATTATGGTGCTGGAGACATCCATTGAATATATCATGGACTGCCAAAAGAACCAACAGATCTGTCCTAGAAGAAGTGCAACCAGAGTGCCCTTGGAAGCAAGGATGGCCAGACTGCATCTTACTTATTTTGGACATGTAGTCTGGAGAGACCAATCCCTGGAGAAAGACATCAGTGGAATGATAGCTTCTTCTGCTGACTGAACACTTCCCTCAAGAACAATTGACATAGTTTTCCAGACATCTGTCAGTGTGAGAACCTTTAGGCTGCATGGTTTTTCTTTTAATATCTTGTGAATTCCAAGAACAAAAGCTTCCACTGTCATAGGAAGGAAGTAAAATCCATCTTGAAGTCAAACAGAATTATTTGAAAATGACATGTTGGTTATGGTAATTGTCTTTCCCTCCAGAGCAGGTACAAGTAGATTGCCTAAAATGCATGTCTTCATTGCTAAGTGATTTTTTTCTCCCTTAACCTTCTCTATTATGCTTATTTGATATTTCCCACATTAGACTCGCCATTCCTCATTCCACAATGACTTGTTTACAATGTTAGTATTGGATTAAATTGCTCCAAAACTAGATAATTTAATTAGATAATTTTGAATATTTTAGCTGAATGGCAGTCATGTAAAGCCTACAATAACTCCTCAAACTAAATAAGGAAACAAACTAGTTATTAGTGAGGTAACACTATACAAAATGGTGCTCTGGACTGGCACTTGTTTTTCTAAATCTTAATCATTCTGAATGTACAACAACTATAACAAACCACATAAATGTGTTTTGAGTATTTTTAAAGTTTTCTTTCATAATAATATTGTTAGACAAACATTCTCTAACACATTCAACATACTGTTTCTTTGTTTTGCTACATATTTTAATTTCAATCTAGCATATCAACAGCCTTTAGCCAGTATATCCAAATTTATACATTTGTTTGAAATACAATTATAAACTTATCCCTTAACACTGAAGTTATAGGGACAAGGAAATAGATGCTGTCAATTAAATAAAGAGAAGACAAGACAGTGCACTAATGAGAAGTTAAATCTGATTTCATGCAACACTGGGTAAATTCTGATTATCTTCAGGGCCCAGTTCAGTTTGAAGGAACATGCCATCAAATGAAATATTGATGATGGATTTGAAAAATAATTAATGGCTGCCAATCTAGGGGCTGTGGTGTATGCCTATAATCCAAGTGATTTAAGAGGCTGAAGCAAGAGAATCGTACGTTGGAGACCAGAGGCAGTCTGTGCAACTTAGCAAGACCCTGTCTCAAAATAAAAATTTAAAAAGGGGGTTAGAGATGAAGTTCATTAATGGAGCACTTTCCTAGCATGCACAAGGCCCTGGGTTCAATCCCTAAGTACTGCAGGAAAAAAAAATGGTAGCCAATCTATCATTTATGAAAAATAGATGCCACTTTGGGTCCATTGCTACTTAAATATGCATAGAGAAAAGAATAAGACAGGATAAAAGGGATGCATAGCTGCACAACAGTTGCATATACTTAGTGGATTTTTTGATAAATGTTAATATTAGTATACAGAGTAAACCATAGTCAGATCCTGCATATTCAGCAAAAAAAAAAACCACTGTAACTGAGTATGACTCATCAAATTATTCCTGTATGAAGCAATAACCTTGTGACCAAATGATTGTCTGAGACAGCTTTCATTCCAGTGTAGTTGAATTAAACACAAATACACTCAAGCAGAAATCTTGATCCTCACTGACATGCCACTGTTAAGTTGGACACAGCCACAGCAATTGACTATTTACCAAGTATGTGAGATACATGTTTATGCTTTAGTAAATTAAGTTGGTATATTAGAAATCTGAGTAAATTTAACTATTTAAATAATGAATTAACTTTCAACACAGATCTTATATCAATATCACTAACACAGTAACTACTCTTGACTAATGAACTAATTCATAATACAAAAAATGCAATCAAATTGGAAACTCAGAGTATGATAAAGCTAGAAGGAAATTAGACATCATCTAGTTCAATCAATAATTGAGATAGTTTCACAATTCTCCCATGCTCTGATTTGCAAAACAGTGCTATCTAGTGACAGGGTGTAATGTCCACACACACAAATAAGAAATATGAAGCAATATAATAAGATAATCTTTTTATAAAGCTGAATTTACTTATTTAAAATGAATGCCTTTAACTGGGCATGGTGGTGCACACCTTTAATCCCAGAAACTCAGGAGGCTGGGGCAAGAAGACCACAAGTTTGAGGCCAGAGGCAGCTTCTATAACTTAAGGAGACCCTATCCTCAAATCAAAAAATCTTAAAAATGGGCTGAAGTTATAGCCTAGTGGTAGAGCACTTGCAAAGTATGTCCAAGGCCCTGGGTTCAACCTCCACATACTGTAAAATAAATTAGTAAGTAAGTAAATAAATAAATAAATAAATAAATTTTATTCTGTTTGCCTTTTCTGATTTTCCATAATAATGGTTTTTATGAAATGATCATGATAAAGAAAGATAATTGCTTTTTGTAACATTCATAATTGATCAAATAAAAACTTGGCAGCCCTATGATATACCCTATTGCTTTTAAAGTTTTACTGGACTATGAAATCCAAAAGCTAGGGAAGCACCATTTTAGATGCCAATGGAGTACATTGTCTGTTTTATACATGAAAGGCTTAAAGAAACATCAGTAAGGCAGAATTACTAAGAAAAGCTGTATATGCAATGAGTTATATGCAATAAAGGACATTGCTCCTATTTACCATGCAAAATTTGATACACGATCTCAAAGGAAATATTACATGTCTTTTGTTCATTTGTGTCTCTGACAGGAAATTAAATATAGCAGTGTTTTTAACTGTATTTGAAAGAAAAACTGCCATACATTTTATGTAGTAGTTAGATGTGGAAGGTACAAGAATGAAGAAAGCAGAGAGATTGAAGTATGGGCATAATGATAATATTACATATTTATTAAGCTAGAGGTTATGGAGAAAGTAATACTTGTCATCAGGAAGCATAAGCTGGCTTGATTTCCATTTGTTCTTTGTACTTGCTTAATGCTTCAGTTAGGCATTATTACATTCACGACTCTCCCCAGGAGGTATGGATCGGAGTCAAAAATCTGAGTAGTTTTTTTTTCTGAAAATGTCAAAGCTAAAATCATTTCTCATGACACATAAAGTACAATATCAGCCAAAATGGAATTCAGGACCATTTAGAATCAAGAGAAATTACCTCCTAGGAAGTTATCCCTGGGAAGTGATACACAGAAATAGGAAGCTAATGAATCTTCTAAATAAGCAAGAATGTCATATTTGTTTCTTTCCACTTATTTCAGGTGATTCATATGCCCATGGGTTTAAAGTTATTTCACATATCAAAGGTGACTTTTAATAAACAATATCAGAATTCCTCTGTATGATTTTGAAAGAGATTAGCTTTTAAAAGATGCTTGTTGTCAAGAAAGTTATCTCATTGATACTCCTAGTCAACTCTTAGTTATAATTCTTTCTTGACTAGAATAGAATCAGTCTCAGATTTAAGTCCAGGATTAATCCTGGCTTTCGATAGAATATTTGGTCTGTTTTCTCTCTTTGAAGAACAGAAAATGTATCATAATTAAAATCAGCCATGATTTTTAATATTTTCTCTTATCATACAGGTTTATTCAGTATTTTTAAGATGATAATGGACTTTTCACCTTTTTATTAGTTATTTGTTTTGTTTTGTTATAATTTATACATGGAAGAGATATTAATATTTTAGTGATCTGTTTACCTACATCATATTTTATGTCCTTGAAAGACTTTTTCAAAGGAACTTTCAAATTTAAAACAATAAAAAGTAATAGCTCATATTACAGGCTCCTTCTCCTTACATACATTTAATCGCTGGGGTCTCATGTTGGTTATCCATTGGACAATATTATTGAGTACTTATTATATGGGCAGCAATCAGTGTGGGGTGGTTTCAATTACAGAAAATAAAGTAAACGTACCTAAAGCCTCATGCAGTTTAAAAATCCCCTAGACAACTCTATAACCTAACTCATTATTCCTCCTCACAGAAGTTTGATTTCAAGTGGAATATACTCAGTCATACCTTGGCTATCATATACTTGTTCTAATTTTCTTGAGTTTCAGTTTGAACCTACATATGAACAGTTGATGGTCTGATCCACAATCATCATGTGGTCTTTTTGTGACTTCTGGAAATCACACTAATTTAGTGCAATTAAGTAAACCAAACTATTTTAATTCATAAAAATAATGGGATTATGCAACTTCAGAGATCATTTACCCTGATCTTAATATGATCCTTGGAAAATATATTCACACTTGAAAACTGACAGGGCTTCCAGAAATGCTTGCCGAAGTCATTTTTTAAAAATACCATTTCATTACTTACAGCAAAATAGAGAAGTATTTACAATCTCCAAAGCTGCTCAAAAGTAATTTTCTTCAGTCATCCATCAGATAGCCCATCCTCTTTACAGTAGATATTCCATCCAGATCAACAAAATATTCTCCAGATCCAGGACATTTGCCTTTATAAGGACATATCCTGTCACTTGCTTAAAGTGGGTTCTTTCCACAAGTTTGAAGGCTTTAAATAAATAGTTGGTTCATTAAATTACCATTGTTCCTGTGGCTTATGGGTGCATATATGATAACAGAGAAATTCTAACCAAAATTTTTTATCTGGCTAGCAAACACATTAATCAATAGGCCTAGCCACCTGTCTTGTGCCATGCCTATCTTCTCTAATTGAGACTTGCTCTAAGGGCGACATCAGAGAGCTGGGTTTAGTCAATAATTATAATTGTCATTGTTATTTTTAATTTAATTTTGACCTATTTTAGTTAAATATGCATAAAATTATGGTAGTCATGCATTAGATATTCATGGTAAGCAGGGACCATATGTGGAACTTCATACAGTTATTTATTTCACAATTGCCTGTGAGGTCAGGTAGATACTGTTATCCTTGTTATGTAGCAACTGATACTCAGAGGAATTTATAAAGTGGCCATGTAAGAGCTGGGGTAAGAGACAGGGTCCTATCTCAGTCTGGAGCCTAGTCTATTCAACAATATATGACATTTCTTTGATTATGGATTTCCACTAATGTAAATTGTCTTTATTATTTTTTTATTCATTTATCTTACTTTTCAGTACTAGAAGATTGAATCCAGGACCCTGCATATGCTAGGCAAGGCAAGTGCTCTAACACTGAGCCAAACCCCAACCCCCTTTTATTTTTTTACTTTTTACTTGGAGACAGTCTTCCTAAATTGTGCAGACTGCCTTTACTTTTGAACTTGTAATCCTCCTTCCTCAGTACCCTGAGTTGCTGGGATGACAGGTGTGCGTGACAGGGCCCAGCATTATTTTTATTTTTTGAGGGCCATCTGTATTAGTGACTTTTATTCATTGTAACAAATACTTGAGAAAACAACTTAATGGTAGGAATGATTTATTTTGGCTCACAGTTTCAGTCCACGGGTGGCTGATTTCATTGCTGTGGGTCTGCACTGAAGCTGAACACCCTGGCAGATAGCATGTGGTGTAGCAAAGTCGCTCACCGCATGGCAGACAGAAAACAGAAAAAGGACAAGAAAAGACCAGGGACAAGTTATATCCCCCAAGGAGACATTCCCAGTGACCTATCTCCTCCATGTAGGCCCTATGAACTAAAGTTTCCAGCACCTCCCAAAATAGTGCCACTAGCTGAGGGCCAAGCCTTCAACAGATAAGCCTATGGGGGATATTTAATATTCAAACCATAACACCATACATGCCTCTCTAGCATTTCTGTTTCCTCCTTTGCATGACCTTCACATAGGTGTCCATCCCAATGTGCAGTATGTAGGCTCTTGATAAGAAATGAATCTACATTCTGTGTGGCCATAGTTCATTAGCACTTTATTAAAAGCATTTTTAAAGCATTTACACAGACCCTTTTAAAATAAAATAGGTTCTTGTCTTGGAAACAGTATGTGATGTAGGGAAACACAGGCTTTATCACCAGAAAGAAATGATTTAAATATCGGTACGCTCTTAGAAAATAACACAGGCCTTATAGACTCAACAGGCTTGGTTAAGTTAACTAACCTCAGCCTTCACATCTGTAAAATAGAATAAAGGATAGCTCTATATTAGCTTCCTGGGGCTGTCAAAACAAATTACCATAAACAACAGATATTTATTGTCTCACACTTCTTCAAGGTAAAAGTCAAAAGTCAAAGATCAAACTAATTAGTGGAATCCCTCTCTCTCTCTCTCTCTCTCTCACCCCCCTCTCTCTTTCATTCCCCTCATGGAAACTATGTCCCATGCCTTTCTCTTATCTTTTGGTAGTGTTGGAAATCTTAATGTGCCTTGGCTTATAGACAAATCACTCCAGTCCCTGCCTCCATCATCACATGGTATTCATCATGTGTTTCTGTCTCGGTATCAATGGAAGAGATTTTTTTCAGCTCAGAGCACAAGAACCCAGAAAACTGCAACTAGAGAAGACTATTTTGTGGGGGAGCACTTATTCTTCAGCAAAGCAAATTAGTATGCCTTAAATCCATCCCATGGGGTTGGGATTTAGCTCAGTTGGTAGAGCACTGCGCTGCAGTCTCTGAGGTACCGAGTTTGATTCCCAGCACCACAAAAAGCGGGAGAAGGACCTGGAAATCCACTCCTGAGGCAATCCTGAAACAGTCAGCCATTGAAAACCCTGTAAGGGTCACTATGAGTCGGATACCGACTTGATGGCACCTAACAACAACAACAAGTCCATCCCATAGGTTTTAAGGACTTGAGGTCTTAGAAATGTCTGACTTCATGCACTGGAAGGAAAAATACAGCAGAGAAAGAAACACATGTCTCTTAGGAGCTTTGTCCAAGAATTGCCACTCACCAGACACATGACCATACCTAGTTGGAGAGGGGGCTTGGGAATGTAGTTCTCAGCTATGTAGACACATTCTAGTATCAATTCTACCCTATGGAAGGAAAAACAACAAATTTCTAGGTATAATATCTGTCCCTCGCATAATCCTTTCTCTCATAAGTTTTCTGTACTGCTATCTATGTTGACATCTTCTCTTTAAGGTACAAATATGCCCATGTAACAAGTTTGAGCACTCACTATATATTGCTGTTGCTGTTATGTGCCATCAAGTCAGGTCTGACTCATAGCAACCCTATGTACAACAGAATGAAACACTACTTGACACTATGCCATGCCCAGCACTGTCTGACAGTGCTTCTCTTCTATGTATAAGATTTTCAATGGCTGATTGATTTTTGGGGAATGGGCTGCCAGTTCCTTCCCCCAAGCCTACAGAACCCTGTATTTCCATGTGATCACCCATCCAAGGACTAACCAAGCCCAACCCTCCTTAGTTTCCGAGAACAGAGGGCTTCAGACACCAGGGTAGTGTCTCTCTATATATACTAGGTACCTTGGAATACTTATTATGCCTTTTTTGTCCATCCCACATTTTAGTTATTTCCTAGTAGATTTCCTGACTCTTTATTCTCTTGGCAAATTAATTCACCTTCTAGAATTTCAGTCATAGCCTCTGCAGGATAAAATCTCTAGCTTGATCACCCTCTGGAGCTCCATCCTAGACTTTCTAACAACTGCTTCCCAAACGCCTCCTCCTATTGGCACCAGCACCTGCACCTCAGATTGTCCTAGCCAAACCTTTATTCCCCTCTCCCATCCCTAAGCTTGCTCTTCAGTTATTTGTACTTTTGAAAAACATTTGCAAAAAGCCTTACTCATAGAAGAGTATACTAAGTGTTCCTTTTCTTAAGTTCCATTATTTTCCTAGACTAGTTCTATCTTTTAAAAAATGATAAAGTATATGGGGAGAAGAGTGCATTACAATTTCCAAGAGAAATGTAAGAGGAGAGAGGAAGCATGGAAGCAATTATTAGGCCAGGGAGAATCTGGCATCAGCTGCAAGATGGCTCCACAATCACCTCAGAGCAGCCTGGCATAGGGGCTGTTGAATACAAAGCTGAGATGCAGCCAGGCGCAATGGCGCACACCTGTAATCCCAGCGGCTCAGGAGGGGGAGGCAGGAGGATCCCAAGTTCGAGACCAGAGGCAGTCTGCATAATTTAGCTAGACCCTGTCTCAAAAAGTAAAAAAGAAAAAAAAAATTGGGCTGGGGGCGCAGCTCAGTGGTTTGCAGAGCATGCAGGCGTAAGGCTCTGGGTTCAACCCCCAGTACTGAAAAAAAAAAAAAAAAACACCTGAGATGCACTGTCCTGCTGGCCATTGGCTTGCCTGGAAACTACAAGTTTTTTGCTCTCGAAGCCCCTGTCATTTTACAATGTACATATTTGGAGTAATATATGAACAAAATAAGTGTTCATTACACCATCCAGCCTACTTTGCTGAAATTGTGTGTCACATACTGTAAGAGACAAATGTTTAGAAGAACAAAAAAGGAAAAAGAAGAAAGAAACAAACTCAAAAAAGCAGGTTTTTTTCATGTTCACATATAGAGCACATACACAACACTAAACCTGACATTTAGCTGAACATGAATCTAAGTGATTCTGGTTTTTACAAAATCTGTATACACACACACACACACACACACACACAAACACACACATACACACAGCCACATGTCCATTTTAATCTAAGCTTTAGAAAATTATTTGAATCCAAAATGCTTCAGTAGTTCTACTACCTCATTTTATCATTTTATTTAATTAAAACAACTTCTTTTGGGACAGACTTGATATATTGTGATTCTTTTGGATCTTTTAATTTGAATATCTGGGTATTCATTAAAGAAGATGCCTATTTCAATGATAATTACTCAGGTTTGGCTCAAATTATAAGCAGAAAAGTTTGGGGAATTTAAATATTTCCTGATGCTATATAATCTATCTGATTCATTCTGATACTGAGTCCTCTTTCTGATAGATAAAAATACAGCTAGCCTATTAGTTAAGTGTAAGTCTCGAGTAAAAGATAAATAACAGATGAGCAGGCTCTACCAACACCTCAGCATGGTGTTTAAAGGGTGCCAAAAGTACTATATAATCTTTTAGAAGACTTAATCGTTCCCTATTTCACTTTTCAAAAGGGAAGAGTAGTTATTAATCCTGGTGTTCATGCAAAATTTTCACAGTAGATCTTCATTGAATAAATAGTGCTGTTTCATATAAAGATTTCATTTTATGTAACACTTGACTGTTAGAGATTAAACAAATAGCAATGTGTTAACAAGAAGAAAAACTGTATTTGGTGAAGAAAATCATATTTTAGCCTGTATTAAACTGTACATTTAATTGTTGGTTTGAGGAAAGACAAAATAGAAATGTCTTTCAAGAGACCATGGAATTTCCCTTTTTATACAGTGAGGGTTTTTACCCCTTCTTTTCTTTCTCTCTTAAAAGCAAATTCTTATAATAGTTCAATTAATCATGTTTTATCTTTCTAAAGTATGTTATTTCTCAAATAGGGGGGCAAAATTGGCTCTCTTAAGGAAATGTAACAAACTGAGTAGTTGTTTTTTTTTGTTTAGTCATTGGCCTCTTAGAATATTGTTCACATTGATAGATATTTTGTTGTTGTTGTTGTTGTTAGGTGCCGCCCAGTCAAGTCCGACTCATAGCAAGCCTCATAGGGTTTTCAATGGCTGACTGTTTGGGGATTGCCTTGGGAGTGGGTTGCCACATCCCTCTCCCATTTTGCGGTGCTGGGAATTGAACTCAGGACCTCAGAGACTGAAGCTCAGCGCTCTACCAACTGAGCTAAATCCCAGCCCTGATAGATATTTACCCACCTAATATTTCATTTTCCAAAGCAATGTTTCCCAAACACTTTCATGATTAATTTTAACTTATTTTTGACATAAAATTTACATATTTATTCTACTTCCAAAGAGATATGACTTAACATTATCAAAATATATTTGTGTTTACACCACTAAAACAAAAGTAGCACAATTTAAACAATGTAAGGGGAAATAGAAATAATCACATTGTAATTCTAAACTCATAGTTTTCCAAAGCCTGCAGCTGTAGCCCTGTGGCATCCGATCCTATCAGATCTCAGAAGCTAAGCAGGGTCGGGCCTGGTTAGTACCAGGATGGGAGACCGCTTGGGAACACCAGAAGCTGTAGGCTTGGGAGGACCTGGCAACCCCCTCCCAAAAATCAGTCTGCCATTGAAAACCGTATGAGCAGCAGCGAAGCGCTGACAATAGTGTTTCCCCTGTTGTACAGAGGGTCGCTATGAGTTGGATACCGACTCCACTGGCACCTAACAACAACAACAAGTTTTCCAAAAGAAGACTGGCAGAAACTCTAACTAATGGAATATCTCTGTCATTTTAAACAAAGCAAATGAAGCTTTTTGTTACCTCAAGAGATTATTTTCTAGAAGTGAATTCTAAAAGAATATATAATGCAAATATCTATAAAACTGATATTAAATAATGTAAGCATTAAATTTAGTGGTAAGTTTTGTGTGAAACATATAAAAGTATACCTTCTTATGTATTGAATGCAGAATGTAGCCTCAAGGTTTAATGCAAAACACTAAAATAACAAAAAAGAATTTCAATAAGAGGCCTAACATGTGTGTCTGAGATATAGTTTTATTTTAATTTAATCTGATAAGGCAATGCAGGTAAGGATACTTAGGGGAAAGGGCATCTGTAGTTATCATGTCCAAGTATCTCCTTAAACATGATTTGTCTTGGCCGCCAATTAGATGGAAATTTAATAGCACACAGTTCAAGACTGGGCAAAGCTGGCATTATGTTCAATCTGTGTGGCTGAGTGGAGATCTATGAGTTAGATATTGCAGATAGCAAAGTAAACATTCCAGTGTGTAAGCAGGAATACACCTACTAATAAGGAAACAAATCAGTCTGGATATGGGTATTTCCCTGTGGTGTTTGTAGAACTAGTCCAAATTTTGCAATCAAGAAATTCCATCTTCAAACATCTTACATCTATCTATATGAGATTCTAGAATTCCTTCTTAAAGGTTTATTGTGAAACATTTTAAATATACTATAAAACTGGGTGAATAGCATATAATTATAATCAGACCTCTTTTTGCCTTCCTCTCCTTATACTATATTGAAGAAAATCTCTAATATTACATCCATTCATAAATATTTCATTCTGTACTTCTAAAATGTAAGGACTATTTTTTTGAAAACATGACTATAATGTCATCACACTTAAAACAATAATTGTCAGTAGTTCCTGTACTAATTTGCAAAATCATCATAATTTTATTCAGTATGTACTGTTGAACCCAGGGCCTCTCAGGCATGTGCTCTACCACTGACCTGCACTCTCAGCCCCTTTTTAATTTTTATTTTGAGACAGGGTCTTACTAAGTTACACAGGGTGCCTCTGGCCTTAAAGTTGAGATCCACCTGCCTCAGCCTCCCATGTTGCTGTGATTACAGGTGTGCACTGTGGGAAATGGCTCTCCATAATTCATTTATTTTCCTTTACTTTCACGTCAGTCCTCTGTTAAGAGATAGGGAATGTTCCTGCACTTCCTTGAATGTAGGATGACCTGCTTCTACTTTGGCCAATATAAATGGTGTGGTAGTAATTCCAGATATGGACTTTGAGAGAACTAAGAGGTTCTTCTACTCTTGGGAGTACTGAGCCTACAGATAAGATGTCTTGTTACACTGCTGAAGAGGCCATAGGAGAGATGCTATTGAGAGTGAGCAAGTAAAGGAAAGAGAGAGAAATTTGGCCATCTTAGCATCTTGGGTGAGTTTAGCCTTCCAATTATCCACATATGAATGAGTGAAACCTTGAATTCTTCATACAAGCTCAGCTCAGTACTGGCTGAATGTCTGGAAATAATCCCAGTGGACATCATATGGAGCAGAAATATTGACTAGCCATACCCTCTTTAAATTTCTGATCCATAGTCATGAATTATAAAATGTCTATTCTTTTAAGTAACTAAATTTTCCCTTTGTTTGTTACAAGAAATAGATAAATATGTAAAACAACCCCTTAACATCATCAATGTCCAGTCAATGTTCAACTTTCTCCGACTTATTTATAAATATTTTGATTATTGTTGGTTTATTTGAATGAGGATATAAACAACCCTTGAACTCTAAACAATAATGAAAGTACTTTGTATGTAAACACTTCCCATTTTATCTAATTTTGTAGAAATTATCTGATGTGATAGAATAGACCTACATTGACATGATTTGGGAAAAGATTACTATCTCCTTCATGCAGATGATGAAACTGACATCCCGAGAAATTAATGAATTATCAGAAAATTTGTACCTTGAATTCAAACTTGGGTCTTCAAACTTACAATATACCACTTTTTTCCCTTTATTTCAAGCATGTTTGAGGTTTCAAAGATTTATATTACCATGGTCTATTCCAATAAGACTTGTTAGTATTGGAACCATAAGTAAATTAATGTTTCTCCACTCCTCATCCTTACATACTTAAAGACATTTATTTCTCAAATGTATCCCACCCTTGCCATCTCTGATGCCTGTTTCCTAGGGTAGCTTTTAATTATATCTGTCTTAGAGTACCAAAGTCTTAATGGAGTTCTGCGTCTCTGGTCCTGACCTTCTTTGGTTTATCCTCCACTTTATTTCTCGACAAATCTGTCTCAAATCAAATATGGCCAAATTGACTTCCCTGCCTGATAACATTGAACAATTCCCAATGTGATATATATGGAAAGAACATTCTCCAGGATGCAAGAGTTCTCATTGAAAACCTCAAATATTCTTATGTCTTATTGATAAATCAACCCAATAATTTTCTGAATCATTAAAATGATCACCCAATAACAATGTACTGACACCTACCTGACTTCAGGGCCCAAGACTACACTTGTATTTTTAGTGAGACTTCATGATGCTAAAACATACCTTACAAATAAAAATTATTGAGGTTATTTGCCTAGTAAAAATCACATGATGATTGAGTGAACATAAAACATATGAATCACCATGCAGAAGTCATAAGAACCTGTCCTAAAGCACTTGGTACCAAACCAATTACTACCAATTCATTACCAAACCAAAACTCCATCTTACATAACAGATCACATTAGTTCAGTGTCAGTAGGGATATTGTAATATAAGAAATAAACTTCCTTTCTAAACCCAATTCCAGAAATAACTTGATTAGATAATCATTTTATGTAGAATTCAGTAATACCCTAAAGCTAAAGTTAACTTTAAGTAAACAAAACGTCTTATAGAGTTAACAAGTAATGCCACTTAAATTGGCTTTCAAATTCTATTAGGAGGAAGAGTTTGCCATAAGAACTAGATTAGATTATCCTCACATAGCCATTAAATTTTTGAAGTTTATAACACTGTTTTGACAACACACTTTGCAAAAAGAGCATTGAGGTTGGAAAAGAAAAAAAAAATTTACCTGCTAGATTTCACCCTACAAAATAGCCAAAGTTCAATGTTTTTTTTTTCTCACCTAGAGAATTGTCAAATATTGAATTAATGAAAATAGCTGGAATTCACTGGTTTTGTAAAATACTTTATAATTCATCTGTTTTCATCTTTGTCATTGTACTTGTTTCCTAAGGTTGTAGTGGTAAGTACCACAAACTAGATGTCTTAAAAACAATGGATTTTTATTCTCTCACAATTCTTGGATATAGAAATCTGAAATCAAAGTGTTAGCAAGGCTGGTTCCTTCTGGAAGTTCAAATGGAAAATTGATCCCATGCTTCTCTTCTGGGTTCTGGTGACTATAAGCAGCCCTTGTCATTCTTTGGCTTACAGGTGTATCTACTTCCATTGTCACCTGGGATTCTCCCAGTGTACCTTTGTGCTTCTGTATCCAAATCTTCCTCTTCTTATAATATCAGTTATTGGATTAAGGTTCACCCAGAACCATTTTGACCTCAATTTGTGTATATCTTTTCAAATAAGATCACATTTGCAGGTACTGGAGATGAGGACTTCAACATATGTCTTGGGGGTACAAAGTTTACCTCATCATAGTCATATTTTTAAGAACAAGCAAAAGAAATTTCAAACTAGTTTTATTTTTGAACTTTATAAATAAGAGTAAAATAAATGACAGACATTGTGAAATTACTGCATTTCTCTTTAAAAGGATTCCGTACATATTATTAAGTGTGAGAAATAGACCTAAAACTCAAAAACCAAAGTCCTCATCAAATCATACTAGATATTCTGCAGCTTGGCCATAACCTTGTCCTCTGCCATCCTCTACCACCTCCTGTGCCTTTTATCCTTTATCCAAATATAAGGCTGTTTATATTTTCTCAACAAACAATACATTATTTTATGCTTCTTTAACTTTGTTGATTCCATCTCCTCCTCCTGTAATCTTGTTCCCTTTCCAACTGCTTCATCCCCCTACAGCATACACTTCTACCTTCTATCAAAGTCTCAGTTCAATTGCCATCTTTTCCCAGAAATATTCTGTGAAGATGCCCCCTCCCATCAGCAATACTACCATCTCTGACACTGAGTGAAGTGGATTCCAGTAGGGCTCCCATTGTCTGTCACACCTATCTCGTAATAGACCATAAAGTCCATGAGGTCCGGCACAGTGTCTTTCCCATTTTTGAGTCTCTGGTTCTTAGCAGAATGGACATCTAAATGTTAAATGAATGTCTGTCTGTGTATGTGGGAGGGAAGGAGTTCCAGCCACAGTTATACTTCTCAGGAGAGGTTCCAAGATCCTGCATGCTTTCTAATTTATACTTCTTCTGCTAGAACAAGTATTCACAATGCCTAGTGTAGGAGGTGGGTATCAGAAAAATGCCACTTAAGCAAGCTCAGACAAATATCTGTATCTTCAAATGTGACCTTTTTTGTTCTTTTTGGGTGACTACATACCTTTTTGTGCGAGAAAAATTTGTGGATTTGGGGATTTATGAAAATCAAGACAGCCCCAAAATTCCTGCCTTGTTTTGATTGAGTATTCTGTGTATAAAGAGGAGTCTAATGGGAGAGAAGCTGGAAAGACAGAATAGGTCCCTATTTTTAGATGACACTGAAACCCAAAATAATGTTTTGCATTTTACTTTGCACAAAGTAAAGTAGCCCTTGGTTTTTGAAAAAGAGATATTACATTACAGAATGCCACCTTAAGAAATGGTCCATTCTTCCAGACCAAAATGTCGTACACTGGTTTTCTATACTTATCCCAGTGGGATGAGAGTTTTATAAATTAGTACTTACCAAATTGCAGATAATCCAAATATTGTGCCTATTTGAATTTTGAAAGTTGTGTATTTATATATTGATATATCTTAGATTCTGAGGATTTTCAACATTTCATAAATAATGGAACTACTTTTTCATATTTATCTTTTCCTAATAACTAGCTCCTGTCATTTGTTATACTAGCTTAAAATAAAGCCCTATTTTCCCCATAAACTTGTCGGCTCAAATTTACTATGGATTAACTAAATAATCAGGTCAGATTCTTTATTACTTCTTTCAAAGCAGGTTAAGTCACTTTAGCTGTTATATAAAAACAGTTTTGCCCACTTTAGCTGAATCTTTGTGTTATATTTAGAAGTTGTGTCATATACCATTTGGAGTTAACTTCCCAAGCCCTTTTTTCAGATAGGCATGGTAACTTGTTGTATGGTAAAATAAGGTATGAGATATTATAATAAAAATAAGATTTAAAATTGAAATTTGTCTAAGGCAGTTCATTTTATAGTCAAGATAAAATCAATGGAGGTAGAATTATCAAAAGTAGACTGCCTTCTGACTAACCAACAACAGGGTCCCCGAGATCCACACTATTAGGCAGATGATGATACATTAGCTATTTAGAAGAGTCTAGGCTAAGAAAATGTGCTATATGAAATTCTCTTTGAAAAAGAGTCATTGTATAGGTGTGGGATATAGATAATATAAGATTAGAATTTACATTTTCCTTTAAAATGGCTCTCAGTATGCCATATTATATAGCTAGGAAATCTTTTGGTTTTGATTTTTGTGTTTTTGAAGCTTAGTCTAAAATCACAAAGTCATAAATTTCTCTACTTAGTAGGGACACAACTGAAATTTTGCTCTTATTTTTTTAAAATAAACTAAAACTCTAAAAAGTGAACTATTTTTGTTCATGCAATACTTTGACAAAGTAGAATACGTCTATGTACCCTTTGATGGGTAAGAATTTTGCAGTACTTCTAAATGAATACATTCTGAACAACTCCCTACAGGATTTTCCTTTCATAATTTTCTAAATCTCATAGAAGAGTTTGGAAGTATACTTGGCCCAAAATATAAAACACCATTTCACCATTTAGGAAAAAGAATCCTTTGTGTTTATTTTACTCACATTTGCTTTTTCCTCCTAATGTTAAAAACAAACTGTAAGTGGGAAAATTCTGCTTAATTAAAGATATAAATAATCAGTGTTTAATTTATCAAGATTTAATTATTAGTTAAATATGGGTAAATCAAATATGACAATAGGTCCAAGTATACTTCTTCTATTCATTATAACCAATTTTCCCTAGATTTGAAAACTGTGTTATTACTTCTATATCAAAACTGATTTTTGTGACTTTCTAAAAACAGTCATGTATTTTTTTTATTTCTGTGAAGTACTATGTTTCAAAGGGAACAATAACAATTCCTCAGTATCTTGGGAACAATATTCACTATTTTTAGGCAAATATCACATTTATCAAGAAATGTTAAGGTTCTCTTGAACCAAATATACCACATAGTAAGGGTTCATATGGATTCATTTAGATATGTTTTTCATGTATACTTCATTATTACACAAATCCTTCATAATATATTTTGCTGTATAATTACCTTAATACTTTTAAAAATTGACTAGATTTTTACATTTTACATTTTAATGTAATGTATGGTTTTCTTTCCTGTATTCAGGTTCTTTCTTTGGGAGCAGATGTCCTGCCAGAATATAAACTGCAGACTCCACGCATCAACAAGTTTACAATATTGCACTACAGCCCTTTCAAGGCAGTTTGGGATTGGCTTATTCTATTGTTGGTCATATACACTGCTATCTTCACTCCCTACTCTGCAGCCTTCCTTCTCAATGACAGAGAAGAACAGAAAAGACGAGAGTGTGGCTATTCTTGTAGCCCTTTGAATGTGGTAGACTTGATTGTGGATATTATGTTTATCATAGATATTCTAATAAACTTCAGAACCACATATGTGAATCAGAATGAAGAAGTGGTAAGTGATCCTGCCAAAATAGCAATACACTACTTCAAAGGCTGGTTCCTGATTGACATGGTTGCAGCAATTCCTTTTGACTTGCTGATTTTTGGATCAGGTTCTGATGAGGTAAGAACTGTTTGTTAAGAGTCTTTTCTTTCTGAAAAATTGCAATTATAAAAGTAAATCTACTTTAACTGAAAAAAATGTAGTTGCTTTACACATTTCATATCTCACAGATGAAATTCATTTTCACTTGGAAATGCTATAAAATTAAATGGAACCATTTTTCCATTGCAAATAATCTAAATTCCTTCTGTATTTGCTAAGAGATACAAAATACTCTCCATCCTTTAACCAGTAAATTAAACTTTGAAACAAGTGGTGCATGGAATGTAGCACATTCCTAAAATGTAAAATCTCTATATATTAAGTCTGTGGGTGTAAAACTGCCAAACATTAAGGATGTCTCTGCCTTTCTTACCTCATTATTGTGGTTTGAGACAGCAGGGACTTGTTTTTTGTTCAAATTATAGAGAAGATGACACCTTATGAAATGTCTTATACAAAAAACCCTTTCTCTTAAATATCATACAGTTTGGAAACTACTTCATGCGTGTTCCCAATATCTCATGAAGTATAGTTCATTAAGATTTAGTAAGGAAGCCAGGCATGCTGGCAAACAAATGTAATCCCAGCAACTCAGGAAGCAGAGGAAGGAGGACTGTAAATTCTAGACCAGAGGCAGTCTGCATAATTTAGGGAGACCCTGTCTCAACAACAACAATAACAACAAAAATGGTTTAGTAAGAACATATGGCAAGTATATGTATATACTGAGTGCCTTTTGGATCAAGGGCCCATAAGTATAATCAGATTCTCAAAGGACTCTGAGTCAAATTAAATTAAGTACTCCTAAATTCCTTCCATTTAATTACCATTAATTTTATTGTATATGTTTCCTAGATTCTATAAGGGAAATATTTACAGAAAGTGTGAAAATAGAGTAGACTTAAGAAGATAAATTTAGTTTCCTTTTCTGCCTAAGAACCTCTGCCCATCTTTTTTTTTTTCCAAGACAAGACCAGATCTCTCAAATTAATGCTCCCTAAGCATTGAAGGGTTCAGAACAAGAAAATCCTTAGAATTAAATGTCTCTTTCTTATAGAATATGCTGATCAAACTGTGGGTAATTTAAATGCAGGACAATGGAACATTACTCTTCTGGGATTCTACAAACCTTAAAATCCGAAGACTGATTTTCTTCAGCTATAAATTAATGATATTACTTTCTCCTCTTAAGTTGTTAAGACTCTAATAATATATATAAAACACAGAAAACAATCAAGTATTTTTAAATTAGTTCAACATTTCTTTTTTGAGTACTGTGGGTTGAACCCAGGGTCTCCACCACTGAGGAGTACTCCCAGCTCCTTTTTGATTTTTTATTTTGAGTAAAGATCTCTTTTAGTTATTCAGGCCACCTCTAGCCTCAAACACACAATCCTACTGCTTAAGTCTCCCGAGTCACTGGATTACAGGCATACACCACCACACCCAGCTACTAGTTAAATATTTGATAGATATTGAAACTTTGGGTTGTAACTAAAAGACAGGAAAGTGAAATACTTCATTATTGTTTATCTTTGAGTTTTTTACAATGAAAGATCCATGTAATTACACTATGTAAGATTGTACTGATAAACTGTAGAATAAAACTCCACTGTTTCAAAAGTTAAAATATTCACAGCAACAGCAAAGTAAATTTTGAATAATCCAATAAATTGTTGTTGTTACTAGATGCTGTCAACTTAGGTTCAACTCATAGTGACCCTGTATATAGCAGAACGAAATACTCACTGACTCTGCACCAGACACATGATTTCTTCAAGGATTATTTGCTTAGCATTAAGATTGAACACATACAATGAGATACTACAGCCCTGACAGACAACTTTCTTGACTTTAAACCAAGCAGTGTTTCCTTGTTCTGTTCAAATGACTGCCTCCCAGTCCATGTACAGATTCCTAATGTGTACATTTAAGTGCTCTGGTATTCTCACATTCTTGTCAATGTTATCCATAATTTGTTATGATGCACACAGTCAAATGTCACTTTATAGGCAATAAAACATTGATAGACATCTTTATGTTATTCTCTGCTTTCATCTACTATCTATCTGATATCAGCAATGCTATCCCTGGTTCCATGCACTCTTCTGAATCCAGCTTGGCTTACCTGGCAGTTCTCTGTTAATATACTGCTGTAGTTGCTTTTGAATGATCTTTAGAGAAATTTTGTGTGCTATATAAATGATATTGTTTGATAATTTCCACATTAGGTTGGAACTTCTTTCTTGGGAATAGTCAAAAATATGGATCTCTTCTAGTCAGTTTGCCAGGTAGTTGTTTTACAAATCTGTTGGTATAAACAAGTGAGCACCTCCAGTGATGCATCTGTTTATTGAAACATCTCAACTGCTATTCCATCAATTCCTGGACCCTTGTGTTTTGCCAATTCCTTCAAGGAAGCTTCCACTTCTTTCTTTAGTACCATTGGTTCTTTATCATATCCAGCCTCTTAAAATGGTTTGTCATCCACCAATTCTTCTTGATATAATGATTCTATGTACTCCTTCCTATCTTCTTTTGATGTTTTCCCTGTTGTTTAATATTTTTCCTGTAGAACCCTTCATGATTGCTACTGGATGCTGGATTTTTTTCCAATTCTTTAAACTTGAGAAAAACAGCATTCTCTTCCCTTTTGGTTTTATAGCTCCAGCTTTTTGCACATGTCATTATAATATTTGACTTTGTCTTCTCAAGCTGCCCTTTGAAATTTTCTGTTTAGTTCTTTAACTTCAATATGTCCTGCTTTTACTTTAGCATTTTTACATTCAAGGGCAAGCAAGTTTCAGTATCTGTTTTGACATGTAATTTTGTCTTTCCTTTGTTCTTATATTTTAACAAACTTTTGCTTTCCTCGTGAGTGATGTATTTGATGTCAGGCCACAAATTTGTCTGGCCTTAGATCATTAATGTTTAACACATCAAACCTATTCTTCAAGTAGCCCCTGAACTCAAGTAGGATATACTCAAGATCATAACTTGGCTCTTCTACAAATTTTCTGATTTTCTTCAGTTTCAGTTTGAACCCACATAAGTTGATGATCTGATCCACAATCAGCACCTGGTCTTTTTCTGACATTTGATATTGAGCTTTTCATCATCTCTTTTGACAAATGTAGTAAAATGGTGAGAAATGATTTCTAATTTTTAAAAATAGATTGACATTATATAAAAAGTTAGCCAAATTCCATATACATATTAATTAATTGCCAAAAGTTACTTCCCTTTCTCAACTCTTTGGATTAAAGTCCCTGTTTCCTAATAAAACCATCTTTTAAAAACTTACAAATGACCATATTAATTTATACACATACTCATTCAACAACTATGCTGTCTATTAATGTATAACATTTATTAGATTAGTTAGCTGCAGCTTAAAGGAATTCAGAAGAAATGAAGGCAAATAGAAACGTTTTGAGGGAAGTTTTGGACAGGAACACAGGATTATGTTTTGGAATAAGTAGGTAGACATTAAAGACAGCAAGTGCAGGAGGGGGTCTGGGAGGGACCTATCGGACTGGATCTTAGACTGAATCAAAGATACCTTTTAGCTGTAAGAGTAACAATAAGGCAAGTGGTAGACTACTTCATAATTTTTGCAGAAGTGACAATATAGGTATTCCTTTTATATCTAAACTATATTTTATAACTATAGCCAGGCTTTTCAGTATAGAGTTATGTCTTATAATATTTTTTCAAAAGCATACATCAAAAAATAAGTGTCTTACAAATACTAAACATCCATTTTTGTTTCTAAAAAACAGAAAACAATTGCTTCCAGAGAAAAAGAGGTCTTAAATCCAAATAGACTAATTTAGGAAGATTTATTATATGAACATGAAAATGTAAATTTGGAATCTTTAACTCAAGATTAAGTAACCAATCGTAAACTCTTTAAGCTAGAAGTCAGTCTGATGAGAGATTATCTAGTCTGGTTTCCAAAATGGACTTTCTGTGGTGATACCTTATAGAGTACCAAAGACCCTCAAGGGTAGACAGCAGAACAAGCTAAGAAGACTCCGAGCAACCCATCTCTACTATTAAAAAAAAAAAAAAGTAGTTGGGTTTTATCTGCTTTGCTGATTAGTTGTTGTTGCTAGGTGCCATTGATTGTTGATTAGAGTTCTATGTAAATATTCCAAAAGTTGACCTAACTCATTTTGCCACTATCAGAAAGGATTATTCTTCCCCAAGTAAGTCTATTCATTCCCTAAACATTTATTGAGAATCTGTGTGCCAGACCCTGCATTTATATAAGAGAATAAGAACACCCTGGTTAAGCACTTGTAGTCTAGGTGGGGAAACCAGCAGGTAGGCAGACAGGGCACAGTCTAATAAATATTATAAAAGCACTGTGTACAAAGGGACATAAAACCATGGAAGGGGAAGCTCTTTATTACCAGTGAGGGTTTTCCAGATATGAAAGAGTAGAAGGAATATTCTAATTAAAGGAGAAACCTATTACAGGCACAGAGGTTTCCAGCCCCATTAGACTCAATGTTTACTTTTACAACATGTATCTTATAACTCCCCCTTTGACTAATAATAAATGAAAATCATAGATGATATAATATTTTTACACATATAATTTCACAACTATATAGTGGCCCACCCTTAATATAAAAAGATAAATTTTCTTTAAACTAAAATAGTACTTTAATATGCATACTCCTCTGGGATGTGGACATTCAATAATATAATGATGTTCTCATGTGCTTGTATTGAATTTTAATGAGTAAGTTTTATTGAAATAATAAATACAATATTCAACTATTATTACTTTATATTTTCTTTATATTTTCTTTATATTTTCACTTAAAAAATAGAAACAATATTTTTGTTCATGTTTACATATGTATATATAGAATATACATACAAATATACAAATATATGTATATATGTTTACATATCTATGCACCTAGAACTCTGTGACTATTATAAGCACAAATGTAGACTGATGTGATAATATAGTATGCAAATACCACAAGACCTGTTGCCACTGTTCATGTAATTGTATGAGACAGTGAACAGCTCTTAGTGAGGAGTTGTTAAGTTAATCACCTCTTAATTTACATGATAAGTAAGTCCCTGGAAAGTTTAATGACGATTAAAATGTGCAAAAGCAAATTTCTGCTGATATTTAAAATCCAGCTTCAAAGGTGAGTGACCATAAATTTGTTTTTTGCATATACAAATGACTGATAGGACATTGAAAACATACAGGACATGGAAAATTGTGTTGTTGGAGACTCTTCTAGGAGTTATAGGACTTGTATCTCCCTCACTTCACTAGAAACTAAAGGAAAAGTAAAAACAAAAAAAGGGTGTCAAATATGATAAAGACATACAGTCAAATAAAGACTGAAAATAAGCCCCTGGGCATGTCATTCAGGTATGCATTGATGATATTAATTGAGTCAGATGTTGGCCACAATGCCAAACTAAAGTGGCTTCAAAAATTAATGGTGAGTAGGCAACCAATGAAAAAAGTACAGTAGTAAAAGCCTGCACATGGTGAAAGAAAAATTTATAGTCCTCTTTTTCTTGGGTTTTATCTTAAGATATTTGCAGGCTACAAAGAAAATACTATGGAGGAGAGAATATTAGATTTTGACAAGTAAGGCTGTTGAAGATTCTTAACAACTTGGGGAGGGAGGAAACTGAAGTTTATGTGGAAGGTGCAGACTGAGGATTACTCTTCCTTTCCTCTTGCACAGAAGGATAAATGGTGACAGGCAGTGCTATTGTACATACACTGAGATGTGGGATGGAAGGAAGTTTAAGGAGTTCCTGTTGTTTAATTCTAGCCCAAAATTTAAAATACTTTGACAAGTTCTGAAATAAGCATTACCTCTGAATTAAAATCTAGTACCATTGTCTGTGTAGATCTTAAAACTAGAGGTAACCACAATGAAGGATCTGTTTTGGTTCCAGGCCTAGGAAGTTGAACTATTATTCCTATTTTCACAGATGAGGCCATTGAAACTCAGAATTATTAAGTGACTTAATCCTCTTTCCTTATGCACTACTTCTATTAGTAATGTAATACTTCATTCATTCAGTAAATATTTATTGAGTACCCTTCAAAGTAACACACAATATCCTCAGTTTAGAGATTCAGAAGTAAATCAGATAGACAAAGTCTTTGTTCTCCAGAAACTTCATTCTAGGATTGGGAGAAAGTGGGTATGATTGTCAGAGAGCAGAAAACAGATAATATACAAACCAACAAATAACTATCCAGGGTGATTTAGAAAACAATAAATGCTGCAGTGACAGCAAAGCATGTGGAAGTGATAAAGTCTTCGACCAGTGGCTAACATGAATGAGAAGACTAGGGAAGGTCACTGAGGAAGTACCATTTAAGTTGAGACTTGACTAGAAGGAAGAAGCCACATGAGACTACAGTGCAGAGCATTTCAGACAGAAAGAAATACATGTGACAGTGGTCCAACTGGGGAACAGGCTTGGCACATTAGAGGAACAGAGACAATGTCAGTGGCAGCCAGGTTGAACCACAGTGAGTAAGGGGTAGGGATGCAGGGTTAGGGGCCAAATCACATAAAGTTTTGGAATTTGTTTATGGTAACCATAGTGGGAGTCTTTGGAATGGTAATGACATTATCCGATTGACATTGTGGAAGATTACGTTGTCTGTTGTCTGCATTCTGTATGGTCAGGGTAAGAACCAGGGAGCCAGATTTAAAATTGATCCCTTAATGCAGGAGGGACAAAACAACAGCTTGGACCATGTGGTGGCAGTAGAGATGGGAAGAAGTAGATAAATTTGGGAAGCATTTTGGAGGTAAGCTGTCAGGGCTTGTTGGTTGATTAAATTTTGTATGGAAGAATAAGAGGAGAAGCAAACTAAAGGTAGCTTGAAGATTTTTGTTGTTGCTTTTTTGTTGATGGTAATGTATTTATCCAGATAGGAAAATCCTGGGAAGAAAAAGGTATGTTGTAGGGGTGAAATTCCTGTTTTGGCAACCGTAAATTTGAGATACCTACCAGTCATCCAAATGCAGATGGCTTGTAGGCAAGTCTGGAACCACATGAACAACTAGGAAGATATGCATGCAAGAATAAGAAAGGAAAAATACATTAATTAATTTAAAAATTAGATATTATCATTGCAAGAGGTGATTTGAATCAGTGCTTCTACTCCAGGACCATGCACCAATTTCTGTGTGAATCTTTTAAGAGTCTGGAGATTCATCTTTGGTAGGTCTGAAGGAAAGCCTTAAGATTTACATTTTCTTAAGTGGCAGGAATGATTCTGATGTTTATTTATACAAGATGTGATGAAGTTTAGGGAAGACATTCACATGCTCATAGGTGAACATTTCTACAAAACAAATACAAAGCCATGGGTTGTAAGGTTTAGTATGAATGAAGAAATGACAAGCTAATTCCCCAACATTCTACACACGTTCAAAATATGGCCCTTTGATTATGTCAGTGAATGTGTCCTTGGAAATACTAAAATAATATTACCCATGCTGAACAAATGACTAGAAAGTAGATTAAATATTACTGAATTTTATTGGGTAAGTCATTGAATTATGTACATAAGTACAAGGTGTGATCCAAAAATGCTGTGAAAGTTTAAATGAAAAATTATTACAGTACAAAACATATTGCTATTAATCTCCCCCCAAAATATTCCCTCTGGCATCAAATACAATTAATCCATCATTCTTGCTACTTTCTGAAGCAGTTCTGGAAGATCTCTTTCCCAAATGTGTTTAGTTGCACTGCTATAGTTGCCTTGATGTCCTAAATTAATTCAAAATGTTTACCTTTCATGGTCATTTTGACTTTGGGGAAGAGCCAAAAGTCTTACAGTGCCAGATCTAGTGAATAAGATGGACAACAACACACCATAATGTCTATCTGACAGAAATTGCCATAATAAAAGTGATGTTCATAATCCATGATTTAGGGTCACTTTAAAACATATCTTCTCTCAAATGTAGTTCACACCCTACTGAATGCACCAAAGAAATTGAAACTTACCACACATTGTTACTAAGGTTCGATGTACCACTTTCTTCTTCCTGTATTGAAGATCCCTGCCTTTATGTCCGATGGCACATGACAGCTGCATTCATTGCATTTTTTATCACGTCATATAAAGCTAAGAGGGAATAAGCTGAAATAAAAAGTAAAGCAAAAAATCAGTGTGGAGTCATGAAATTTATTACTTGCTATGCACTACATTTTTCTACTTGTACCCAGATTTTTTGTTGACAAAAAAGAGAGAATGATGGATGAAGCTGAAAATTTCAATGAAAATTTATCCTAGCAATCTTTTGATGAAACTCAAGAGCACATAGTTATTTTTCCTAATTTCTAAAAGAATAATTGTGTCACCTATAGGCAAAGATTTTACTGAGTAAGCTTCTGACAAAAGTATTTTAAATGTAAAGTTCTTGAAAATGCTTACTAAAAAATGTCAAATTTTTTGAATTATTAAACATAGAATTTTCGCTTATTGGCAAGACTTTCTCAATTTGACTACAATCAAATTTATTCTTGAATAAGGAGATATTTAATACTGATGAGAAATTACCTAATTTCAAGCCTTCACAAAGAATTCCACTGGCATCAAGAGATAATACTGCCTTATTTATCATAGAATGTTTTTTATATATAAAAAGAAAAAGCATAGTCTTTTGATTCTAGCTCTGGGATCTAGCATACATGCAAAACTATAATTGTATTTATAGTCAAGAAAGTTATATACTTAATAAGGAAACTAACTTCTACCTCAATATAAGAAAGTATATAGGGATTTTAACAAATAATGGATGTGGATATTTTTTAAAAATTGAAACTAGATGATATAATTGGCCATCAAGAAATATGAATAGTTGAATTTCTGAAACAAGAGGCATTTTAAATAAAAAATACTGACAAAATACATTAAAAATAAAAGTCTTAAATAAGTAGATTTTCTTTACCATGACATTCTGAAAAAAAGTTGAAGTATCATTCACGTACAACAAAGAGTTGAGTTCTGAGATTATGTGGGTCTTACAAGGTAGAGACTTGATGTGCTGGAGCTCTTTATGACTAGTTTACTGAAGTATATGGGCAGGACGAGCAAACAAAGTACCTTGTTTCAATCTACTGAAAAATGACTCACTTCCTTTTATATCATACTTGTTTTCATAATGGGTTTGTATTTTATTTTAAAAATTACATTGTAGCATCTAATGAACTTGTATGCTTTCCAAGTCTTTACCATGAGTAAGTTAGCAGACAATACTTTCCTAATACCAGTGAAACATTCAAGAAATAACATAGAAAATCCTTCACAGCTACTGTCATTTAAATAGTTCTGAATGAGTTTATGGATAGTTTCATTTGTTATATTTTCAAAAGTCAAAAACTCACAACAATTTCTTCACTCTATCTGCATATCTCATGAAAGTAGGTATACTACAAGATAACCATGCATTCTGGAAGTAATAGTTGTCAGTCAAATTCTGATGTCAAAAATAACATTTTAAGGTTTTTGGTCCCTTTTTTCACTTGCAGGTAATACAAAGATAGTCCATTGGCCTTGAAAAATAAGAGTTAAACTGGGCATAGTGGCACACGCCTGTAATCCCAGTGACTTGGGAGGCAGAGGCAGGAGGACAGGAAGTTTGAGGGCAGGGGCAGCCTGCACAAATTTAGCAAGACCCTGTCTCAAGATAAAAAATAAGAAATGGGTTGGGGATGCAGCCCCATGATACAGCACTTTCAAAGTATGTGTGAAGCCTTGGGTTTAACCCCCAAGTACTAGAAAAGAATAAAAAAGGAAAAGATAAAGAAAAATGGGAATTAGTGCCCAACCCAGCAGGAGGAGATTGGTGTCTTTAGTCCACTCTCTCTGAAATTTTATCACTTCTCATTCTGTAACCTGGAGCAAGGCAACCTCACTGCTATACACAACTGTCACCAACAAAAAAATGCCCAAGTGTGTGAGTAGCAACAATAGAAATAAAGCCAGGGCATGTGTTACATTGTCAGACTAGCAGAGACAGTTATGCATTTTACAGAAGCACAAGAGAATGCCTTTGACTGCCGAAGTCAATATTCATCCATCGTTACCTTATGATGCAACTAAGAGACATAAAACCTGCTTAGTCATCTCTCTTTCTGCTTCTTCTTCTCTCCCAGTCTTCTTCCTTCTTCTTCTTCTTCCTCTCCTTTCCTCTTCTCTGTCTCCCTGCCTCCCTTCTTTTATCCCTCCTCTTCCTTTCTTCTCTTTCCCTCTTCATTTCTGTAACCATTATTCATGAGTAATGTCAACTGAGTTGAGATTTCATCATACTATATTTCTTAAGTGTATTTTTGCCAAGAATAGATGTCACTTGTGTGTTATTATATAAATTATATTGCTGTATCTGTTTAGAGGCTGCAGCTGTAGCCCTGTGGCATCCGATCCCATCAGATCTCGGAAGCTAAGCAGCGTCGGGCCTGGTTAGTACCTGGATGGGAGACCGCCTGGGAACACCAGAAGCTGTAGGCTTGGGAGAAGGACCTGGCAACCCTCTCCCAAAAATCAATCTGCCATTGAAAACCCTATGAACAGCAGAGAAGCACTGACAATAGTGTTTCCCCTGTTGTACAGAGGGTCGCTATGAGTTGGATACCGACTCGACGGCACCTAACATAACAACATAACATCTGTTTAGAGGACTTACTATCATATATTGGAAGAAACCTTAGGGGTTTGGGGTAGAAAGGGTGAAAGGAATATAGCATGAAGCACAGCAGATCTGATTCTTTTCCTTGTTATAACATCATTTTCATTTTTTTTAGCCAGTTATGAAAATAGGTCATTTGTTTTGAAGCGTTTTATTTAATTAAGCCAACTACTTGTAGAATTTTCATTATATTTCATTTATTTTGAGAAACTTTGTCCAAAAGAACAATAATCTGAGGATTTGAACAATAATCTTCAAACATTTCTGATTTCTCAACAAGTAAATAGTAGCAGAACTAAAAGGAAGAATAAATATTGGGATCTGATCTGTGTAAAAATGGTGAGACACCGAACGAGGGCTGTTCCTGTTGTCAGAGTCTGCATGGTCATGCACCTGGATGAAGGTCTTGTCTTTCAATACCCCAGCCATTTTCTTAGGGGACAGCATAGCCAGTGTTGAAAGACTTCCACTTAGAATTCCAAATATCTAAGCAATACATTTGGAAAGTGTGGAAGCTCTCTCAGCCCATTTTACAAAATAAAGTTCTGCCTACTAATGGAAACAAAATATAAAAGATGTTTAAATAAAAGTATGAAGAGCTACCATTTATTGGTATTTCTAGGACCCTGAAAGGTAGACATTGTTATTCCCATTTGGAGATGAAGAAATTGAAGCTTGAGATAAATTAATAACTTCTCCAAGGTGTCGTATTTGTATGGAGGCAGAAGTCAGTCATAAGTTTTTCTGTTTCAAACTCCTAACACATAAATGCTAAGCTAAAATATCAATAAGACAAATAGGAAAAAAGTATGCTTTTCTTCTAGGGTTATCTTCAACTTTCTATCATTCATGGAGAGAAAATACACTTTTATATCAGTGAGGAAGGAAATGATTATTTATTTCCTTGCACTGAAAAATAATAACTCTGCATGGCGAAAAGAAAAGATTCACCACTCTACATAACCCAAAATGAACAAAACGAGAATCTAGTTGTAATTAGCCCATACCAACCAAGCAAATTCCTCCCAGTTTTAGAACTTTCCATTCTTATAGAAAAGAATTCAGAGGAGCCTAAGGGATCCTCCTTCCCTTGGGACCACTATGTTAGAAGAGGAAGAAGAAAATTAGAATACTTACTATAACATTTCAATGGAAAAAATTTTCTCCATGCTCTTTTTTCTCTGTGTTCTTTTTTCACCAAGCAGTATCAATAGATATGGGATGATAGTTTTTCTATGTTGTATTTCTTCATTAAGATATAAATGTTCTTAACACAGTTGGATGTACTTGTGAAATAAACACCACAAATGAACAGATAAAATGACTCAATAATTGATTGGTAAACACTATGTAACTATGGAATAATTATATGCCCTGTGAATTATATGGTACTTATAGTTGACATTATTTAGGAAACCTAAGAAATGAACTTGTAATTTGTACTTATCAGATTTCAAGTCCAAACAACCAGTTAAGTATCCTGTTATTATACAAAAGTATCCTATCATTAGATACCTGGTCAGCAATAATCATGCAATTAGTTACACATATCATACTCCAGAAAAATACAATTATAATATCACTGGGTTATTAAGAAACAATTTGTCAATTTAACACCCTTAGGAAGGAAGAAAGAAAAATGCATTTAAATATAGAATGTAATTCATGCATGCAATTATCTAATATGTGTTCTTATGGTTAAAGGGAGAAGGAGATTGACTCTCCTCATTATTCAGGCCTTTCTCAACTTCAGTGTCAGCAGTTCATCAAAGCCTTCCTTGACTTTCCTTTCTGATGTGGTCTTTGCCACAGCCCATGCCCCCAAACCCGCAGTCTTTGATGAAATCAATGCAATTTTCTCTCTGTCTATCTTCAATGGACAGCAGAGAAGAGAAGGCACTTTATTAAATAATTGCTTCTCTTTATTAGAAAAGTGTTTCTGTTTAATACTATACTCTTGATGTGTGGTACTTAGTAGGCACAATAGAAACTCCCTGGAACATTTCTTGCTGAAGGAATGCATTATTGTATGCACCATACACCAGACTCTTGCTAAGAACTTAAAACAAGCCAGATTCCCTATCCCATGGGTCTTGCATGCCAAGATCCTGAATTAATGCACCATATACTTTCCAAGGGGCTGGGATTTAGCTCAGTTGGTAGAGCACTATGCTGCAGTCTCTGAGGTCCTGAGTTGAAATCCCAGCACCACAAAAATGGGAGAAGGACCTGGCAATCCACTCCCAAGGCAATCCCGAAACAGTCAGCCATTGAAAACCCTATGAGTGTTGCTATGAGTTGGATATTGACTCGACGGTACCTAACAACAACAACAACAACATATTTTCCAAAGTAAGTTTAATTGTTTTGAAAAAAAGAGCTATCCTTAATTCTTAAGTCAAAAATACAACCATTCTCAATGTTGCCATAATGATTTTACCTGTTTCTACTAACTCTGCCCCACATGCACATACTTTGAATTGTTTACTAACTGTTTCTGATCATACTCATTTATTTCCACAGACAACCACACTGATTGGTCTTTTGAAGACTGCACGACTCCTTCGCCTTGTACGTGTGGCCAGGAAACTGGATCGATATTCAGAATATGGCGCTGCGGTTCTAATGCTCTTAATGTGCATATTTGCTCTGATTGCTCACTGGCTGGCTTGCATTTGGTATGCAATTGGGAATGTAGAAAGGCCATATCTGACTGACAAAATTGGATGGTTGGATTCCTTAGGACAACAAATTGGGAAACGTTACAATGACAGTGACTCAAGTTCTGGACCATCCATTAAAGACAAATACGTCACAGCACTTTATTTTACCTTCAGCAGTTTAACCAGTGTAGGATTTGGAAATGTGTCTCCTAACACCAATTCGGAGAAAATATTTTCAATTTGTGTCATGTTGATTGGCTGTAAGTAGATTTCTCTTTTGCTATCTGTAAGGATAAAATGCCACAAAATTAATATCTCTAGAACATTGAGAGTAAAGCATGGAAAAGTATAGAAAATAGTGGAGGTAATGGTATTACAAACATCTATCAAATGTGATTCTCTCTGGAAATGAAGACACAAAAAGGTCTTGTGGAAACTCAGGAAATTATGGGCATAAAATTAGAGTGATATGGGTCTTCATTTTCAGGAACTGATACTTGCAGTTCCCTTTTGTTGCTATATAAAAGGTAATTGTAATTTATTATTAATAGTTGCTTTCTATTTCAAACTGAGGTCAGGATAGAGTGGGAAATGTTAGCTTACATCTTATACAATGTATATATAGGTAGATGGATTAATAGATATATAGATAGAACACACATCCCATGTATATGTGTGTGTGTATTACCATTATAATTATAATGTAAGCTAATATTTCATATTTACATATACACACAACACATATATACCTGTATTTTCCCCTATTAATGAATAAAGATTCCTTTTCCTTTGACATTAAAAAATCCTTAATGATTGCTCATTACCTTGTGATGAGTTTATATAAGGAGCATGATTTACTACATATATTATTTGTAATAAAAATTTTTGTGTTAAAATGAAGATGATCTAATGTTAACATTTTTAAAAATTGCCCTGTGAAAATACTATGGATAACTTTGCTGATACCAGGCAGCAGTTGGCAAAAGCATGATTGATTTTTACAGTTTCAAAAAGAGTATCATGCTTAGATTGCATACAAAGTTGAAAATAGACCTTGATAATTGATTTTAAATGACAAAATACTGAATGCTGAAATTTGGTTAGATAAGACCTATTTGTGAAACTTAAATAGATTCATTCAGGTTATTATCTACTTCATATAAGATGTTTTTCTCATATGTATTTTTAGAGTTTTGCTTTTATTTTTTTATTTTTCAGTACTGAGGGGATTGAACCCAGGTCTTTACACAATCTATGCAAGAGTTCCAACACTGAGGTGCACCCCAGCCCAATTTTTATTTTATTTATTTATTTATTTATTTATTTATTTATTTATTTTTAAGACATGATCTCACTGTGATGCACAGGCTGTCTCTGGCCTCACACTTGGGATCCTCCTGCCTCAGCCTCAGGAGTCCATGGGATTACAGGCATGCTCCATGGCACCCAGCTGTTTGTTTTTATTTTAATAATATTTACATAAGAAAATAACACATTTAAATTTTTTAAAAAATATTCTATAAATTCAACCCAAGTCTTGGCTACAAACACAGAAGTAGTCTTATACCCAGAAGGAAATGAAAGTGAAGACTACTGGAAAAAGCAGAAACATACAGTCCAGGCAGGTTGAAACTCTCAGAGCAAACATGGTCCAGCCATTTTATGATTATAACTACTGAATATACTTTACAGTGGTTACAAACATCAGTGCCATAAATAGCAATCATGGGAAAGAAAAATCTTTGTTTTTGGTTAAACATGTATATAGAAAATGTATAGATAGCATTTCATTTTAAGAAAATAAAACTTGCATTTAGAAACCTACAATATTCAAGAAAGTTTTAAAAATACACTAACATTTAGCTAGTTCACCACTCAGTAATCCTCACCACTATAAGGATTAAATGAAATTAGTGGTGCCATTTATTATGCAAATTATTTTAAATTGAAGAAATCTCAGTTCTTTGGTCTACACCAAATCTCTAACAGATAAATCAGGGAAATATTGGCAATTGGTTTGCTTGCTTGCCTTCTTCTCTCTCTTTGACCTTTTCCTCCCTCCCTCCTTCCTTGCTTCTTTCTTTCCTTTTTCTTGTCTTTATAAATATTTGTTGTTGTTAGGTGCTGTCGAGTCGGTATCCAACTCATAGCGATCCTCTGTACAACAGGGAAACATGATTGTCAGTGCTTCTCTGCTGTTCATAGGGTTTTCAATGGCAGATTGATTTTTGGGAGGGGGTTGCCAGGTCCTTCTCCCAAGCCTACAGCTTCCAGTGTTCTCAGGCGGTCTCCCATCCAGGTACTAACCAGGCCTGACCCTGCTTAGCTTCTGAGATCTGATGGGATGGGATGCCACAGGGCTACAGCTTCAGGCGTCTTTATAAATATAGCATAGATTATTTCTATCTATCCCTTCAAAAGAATGCATGTTTCCTACAGATCAATTACATTTTTTAAGAAAAAAGAAAATATTAGGCGTACTGGCACATGCCTGTAATCCCATCAATTCAGGAGGCAAAGAAACAAAAATCACAGGTTCAAGGCCAGAGGCAGCCTATGTAACTTAGTGAGATCCTGTCTTGAGATAAAAAATTAAAAAGAAAATGAGCTAAGGGGGCAGCCCAGTGATAGAATGCCTCCAAAGTATGAACAAAGCCCTGGGTTCAGCCCTTAGAACCCCCAAAGGAAAAAAAAAAAAAACAGGAGAAAAGAAAAAAAGAAAAAAAGAAAGAAAAAGGAAAGCACTCTAGTCAAATTGGGTAAAATATAATAAACTCACATTCCACATAACATACTTTAGTTGAATAAAAGTCTTGGCTCTATATATCTTTAAAAAATGGGATTAGAATTAATATCACATAGGAAAAAGCTTGGAGAATTCTCTCATGATACATTATTCTAGAAAAAAAAGGTAAAATTATGACTTTAAACTCAGCAATAATAATAATGTGCTTGAAATTTGCTCAGCCATTTAGTATATTTTGGTACATTTATGCTTGGTATTCCCAATTAGATCTAACTATATTTGAACATGATTTGGTTTTCTCTGTTTGGACATTAAATAAATACCCATCAGATCTATAAGGGGGCTTAGTTTTGACATAAAATCAAAATGGAATAACTAAACATTTAATTTAAAATGATGTCTATGTGCTAATTATAATTATACTGTCTGTAGCTATAGAAATTATCAGATTGCTTTCTCTTCATCCTCGAACTTCTTTAAATTTAATCTTTATTCTAAAAGAAAAATTTGAAGCCAACTTGTAGTTAAAAGACAATCAACAATGCATATCAATAATATAGTTCAAGGAAATTAAAAATAAAATATTAAAAAGTATCCTATAAATGTGGGGAAGGTGGCTGACACCTATAATTCCTATACTTGGGAAGCTTTGTCAGGAGGATCATGAGTTTGAGGCCGTTCTGGCCTACACAGCAAGTTGCAATGCAGGCTGCGTTATCTAGTGAGACCTTGTCTCAAGAAAAAAAAAAAGACACACACACAAACACACCTCATCTTGCTAAATGCAAATAACTTGAATATCTATAAACACATTTTAAAAAGCTGCTAACTAAATTATACTACTGTTTATGTACAAAGAATAGTGATCATAGAATTCATTTGTGTTGTTCATTCAAAATGAAATGCAAAGAGAAAGTTAATCACAAAATAAGTACAAATATGTTATATTTATATATTTATGTTTATTTTCTAATTTGTGGCACATTAAGTCTTTATTCAAATACTAAAAATATAATGTACATATTTAATTTTTAAAAAGCACATAACCTAGTAAAAGAGCAAATGTCTCCCATCTTTGACCTGCTTGTCAAACCATCTGAGTGGACTTCTTGGTTTTACAGAATATGTAAAAGTTACTGGATTTCTGCTTGATGGAGTAAGTAGTACCTTACTCACCCCTATTAAAGAAACAAACAAAACAAAAAAGCAAAAAAAACTAAACAAGATATATAAGGTTATTGTTTCCAGACATTGGGAAAGAAGCAGAGAAGTGTAATCCTTTGAAAGAGGAAATCCCTGAGGGAAGATGACCCCATGTTACCTTTGGCTTTCTGCCTGGAGGCACTATCTGGACAACAGTGAAGGGAAAAACCATCTAAGCAGACCATAGCAGTCTCACTGAATTAAGAATGTAGACCAGAGGTCACAGAGAATAAGGAGTTGGAATTTGCAATAGGAAAGCCACAGAGGCAGCTATGACAAAAAGAAGCTCTAAAAAATTTGGTGGAAATCCACCTGAGTCTACTGATAAATACAAAGGCTCAAATACATGGGGTGAAAGCCCTCAAGCCTGGCAAAGAAACATACAAGTACTGTAAACTGAACAGTTCTCAGAGTTTACAAAGGTGTGGGAGGTATTCATATTTAAAACAGCAGAGTGGAAAGTTCTCACTGAATATCCAGGGTACTTTGCAGAAATCTCAGAAATATAAAACCATAGTACTGGGGCTAATCTGGCCCTAATCAAGCTATAAAAGCAAGCCCCAAAAGGTACAGTAGGATCTTCAAGTGGTCTAACTATCTGCAAGAACAACAAGTAATAGGAAAAGACTTTTTTAGACAAGACCCCTTTTTTAGACAAGACCCCTAAGGATAGGAAGCAAAGATAGACAAATGGGATTACATTAAAATAAAAACTACTGCACAGCAAAGGAAACAACAGAGTGAAGAAGCACCCTATGGAATAGGAGGAAATATTTGAAAACTATACATCTGACAAGGGTTTAATTTATAGGATATAATCCACACCTTTTCAAAAGTTTTTGTTGTTGGTGGTGTTGCCGTCAAGTCAGTATCCGACTCATAGCGACCCTCATAGGGTTTTCAATGGCTGACTGTTTCAGGATTGCCTCAGGAGTGGATTGCCAGGTCCTTCTCCCATTTTTGTGGTGCTGGGAATTGAACTCAGGACCTCAGAGACTGCAGTGCAGCACTCTACCATCTGAGCTAAATCCCAGCCCCTTCAATAGTTTTAGAGAGCTAAAAAATCAGATAAGGATTAGAATCCTGCAGATTAGATTCAAGAATATAACATAATTACAAATAGTTGTTGTTGTTGTTGTTAGGTGCCATCTAGTCAGTGTCCGACTCATAGCAACTCCATGTACAACAGACAAAAGACTGTTGTCAAGTGCTTCTCTGCTATTTATAGGGTTTTGAATGGCTGATTGTTTTTGGGGAACGGATTGCCAGGTCCTTCTCCCAAGTCTATAATACCTGGTGTTCCCAGGTGGACTCCTATCCAAGTACTAACCAGGTCTGACCCTGCTTAGCTACTGAGATCTGATGGAATTGGATGCCACAGTGGTGTGGCTGAAGGCAAATACAAATTACAAAACTTTAAATTGTATGAAGCAAAAATTGACAGAGCTGAAAGGAGAAATAGTCAAATTCAGAAGACAAATCTACTATTATAGTTTGAGATTTCAACAGTCCTCTCTTGGTGTTTTACAGAATAAGTAAATTAAAACATCAATAATAATGTCTAAGACTTGAACAATACTATCAGCTAACTTGACTTAATGGCAAGTCTAGACAGAATATACATGCTTTTCTACTATTATGAAACATTAACCAAGACAGATAATATGCTGGAGCACAAAACAAGTCTCAATGCATTTAAAAGTACTAAACTCATGCAAGCATATTTCTTTAAATACAAGAGAATTCAGAAATGCATGACAAAAGAAGAAGGAAGTAGAAGTAGAGAAGAGAAAGATGGATAGATATTTAGAAAGTCTCCAAATATTTGAACACTAAGTGATATACTTCCAAATAACTCATAAAGTTAAAATGATCAGTTGGAAAATTACAAAGTATTTTAACTTAATGAAAATGAAAATGACATGTATCCAAATCTCTAGGGGGCAGATAAAACAATGTTCTCAGGGAAATTTATAGCTTTAAGTGTTTTTATTAAAAAAGAAGAGAAAGCAGGGTACAGTGGCTCATGCCTGTAATCCCAACAACTTGGGAGGTAGAGGCAGGAGGGTTGCAAGTATGAGACTAGAGGCAGCCGATGTAATTTAGCTAGACATTGTCTCAATATACAAAGTAAAAAATAGGCTGGAAGTGTAGCTCATTGGTTGAGCACTTGCAAAAAATAACATGTGTAAAGCCCAGGGTTCAGCTCCCAGAGAAGAAGAAGGAGAAGGAGAAGGAGAAGAAGAAGAGGAGGAGGAGGAGGAAAAAAGGAGGAGGAGGGAAGAGAAAGGAAAGAGGAGGTGGAGGAGAGAAAGAAAAAGATGAAGAAAAGAAGAAAGATCTAAACTCAAAAGTCTAAGCAGAAGAAGTAGGAGATGGAGGAGGAGGAAGATCTAAACTCAAAAGTTGAAGCTTCTATCTTAAGAAACTAGTAAAATAGGCAACTTAAACCTAATATGGCCTGGGATTTAGCTCAGTTGGTAGAGCTCTGCTCTGCAGTCTCTGAAGTCCTGGGTTCAATTCTCAGCACCACAAAAATGGGAGAAAGACATGGCAATCCACTCCTAAGGCAATCCCGAAACAATCAGACATTGAAAACCCTATGAGAGTTGCTATGAGTTGGACACAACTCAAGGGCACTTAACAACAACAAACCTAATATAGGTAATAAATAAATAAATAACAAAGGAATAGTGGGGAGGAGAAGAAATTAATAAAATAGAAAACACATAATAGAGAAAATTAATAGAAGTAAATTCTGGCTCTTTAAAAGATCAACAAAATTTGATAATCCTCTAACTAGATTGGAGAAAGAGAAGGAAAGACAGAGACAAGAGAGAAAGTTACTAATGTCCTGTATGGAAGAAAAGATGTTGCAATAGATCTTACAGACATTAAAAACCTAACAGTAAAAGCCTTCCTCTGCTGCTGCCAGGTTAGGAATGGCCTCACTTCAGCTGCAGCAATCCCTGCTCACCAGGCAGCGCTAGCCACTCACTTGCCACACTGGGACCTACATCTCCAACCCAACCTGCATCTACTGTGTGTGTCCTCATCCTGCATGACAATAAAGGGACCTTCATGGAGGAGAAAATCAGTGACCCCATAATGAAATTGGTGTAAATGCTGGAGATTTGTGGCTTGTTTATGAAGGCCCTGGCCGATGTCAACATCAACAGTGCACAGGCCCCTCCACCAGTGCTGCCCCAGGAGAAGAAGAAAGTGGAAGCAAAGAAAGACAAATTTTAGACGTCTAGCAATGGCAGGGATTTTAGTCTTTTTTGACTAAACTTCTTTGGTGACACTTCAATAAAAATCTGAACTCTGGGGACCTGAAGGTGTGGGTCAGTGTTAGAGTGCTTGCCTGGCATATAAGGCCCTGAATTCAATATCCAGAAACACAAAACGAGACAAAAACAAGCAAACAAAAATTTCAATTACTGTGAGAAAGGGGGGTAATAAAAGAATATTATGGCCATGATGGCCTGGTACCATGGAACAAACCTACAATCCCATGGACTCTTGAGTCTGATATAGGAGGATCAACTTCGAGGCCAGAAGCAGCCTGAACAATTTAGGGAGACCCTGTCTCAAAATAAAAAATAAATAAATAAAAATGGGTCTGGGGGTGTTAGAGTACTTCCCTAGCATGTGTGAGATCCTGGGTTTTCCTGGGTTCGAACCCTCAGTACTTCAAAGAAAAAGAACATTGTAAATTCATTTACAACAAATTTGGCAATTTAGATGAAATGGACAATATTTTGAATAATACAGCTTAACAAATCTAAAAAGATAATACTGAGCCATAAAATAAAAATTGATGCATTTGTTTTCATCAAAATTAACTTCTGCTTTTGACATTGTTAAGAAAAAGAATGAGAAAATGATAGACTGCAAGAGAATATTATCAATACATAAATACAGAAAAAGATAGATCCTGGTGTCCAGAACATATCAAGAATTCTTACAACTCCATAATAACATAACTCCTTTTAAATATGAATAAAACATTGGAACAGGCATTTTGCAAAAGATAATAGTTGAATGGCTAAGGAATGTATGTAAATATGTTATTAGTCATCAGGGAAATGCAAACTGAAACTTAGTGAGATGTTATACACTCTCATGGTGAAATCAAAGGACAGTACCAAATGTTGGAGAGGATACAGAACAACTGGTATTGTCATACACTGCTGGCAAGAGTGGAAAACAAAACAACTTTGAGAAATAATTTGGCACTTGCTTACAGAGTTAAACATGCCACACAACTCAGTAATTCCACTCTTCAGCGTCTTAAAGGAAAAGGAAAACATATATCCATGAGAGGACTTGTACACAAATGTTTATGGCAGCTTTATACGTAACAACCAGAAACTAGAATAAATATGGTTTCCCTCAACAGAAGACATACACAAACTGTAGTACAGCCATATAATGCAAATCAATTCAATAATTTGAAAAATAAAAATTCATTTGTACAATGAGTATATGCTAAATAAATAATTAAAAATTACTGATACACACTGTGATTCTCAACATTGCGTGAGCAAAAGTCAGACTCAAATGAATACATACATTATGGTTTCATTTTTATGAAACCCTAGAAAATGCAAACTAATCTGTACTGACTTAAAGAACTCAATGGTTATATAAGGTCTGAAATGAATAGTGCAATCAAGCAAAGGGTGCAAGAAAATATTTTGGGGTGATGGAATAGTCTATATCTTGATGATGTTTGAAGAGGTCAATGTATTGGTCACAACTAATTGAATTATACACTTAAAATGGATGCATCTTGTTATATATAAATTATGCATCAATAAATTTACATTTGAAGTTGTACATTTTTTAAATATATAAAGTTGATAGAAAAGTGTATTTGTTCTAGCAGCATGTTTCAATTAATACATGAACTATTAGTTTTGACAACATACCCGAGTTTGGGTATGGTGTGCTGAAAGAAGTTTTAAGATATATCTGTTTACTTTTATAATATAAAATCTCAAGTATTTCATTTTGATGAAGTAAGAATTCTCTATTAAGGAAAGCTAAGTGAAAATTGCGTTGAAGAGACAAATGCCCATGTGTAGTCTTTTTGCCAATACGCTTTTGGCTGCTATTTTATGCCAGTTGATGGCCATTGGCTGAAAAAGTTATACAAAATTTAATAACTTTGTTCTGTTTAGCTTGCAACTTTTTGCTCCCCTTGCGTGTTAAACAACAACAAAAAAAAACTAAAGTTGAAAAAATGATCATGTCTTCATTATAATTTTAAAAATCATCAGCATAGAATTTGAGTGATATATTTTAATTTTTTCATTCAGGTATTCAACTACATACTTATAATCCAGATTTTCTGTCTTGACAGTGAATAGGAAGTATCTGCTTATGACCAAAAGAACACTTTGATTCATTTTGATGGCAATATTGAAATAAAACCATGGTATTTATTAAAAACCAAATAATATTTTTTCTGGATCTTTCTCTTTCATGTTACTATGTGGTTAAGGTCAAATAATTAGCATTGATTATGTGCTCTGAATCAATTTCCTGAGCAGATGATACGTATTTTGGAAGCATAAAAGCACACTTAAATATTTCCAAGGCTGTACTTAAGATAAGTGAAATACATTTTTCATATGTGTCACAGGAATCAGTTTCTGGCAACCATTTCTAACTCCTTTCTTATTAAATATTAATTTACTCAAATTAGAAACAATTTAGGCCGTTGCTTCTTCCTGTTGAGATAAAACCTGTACAGCTGATCAACACTACAGAGAATTAATGTCTCTTACACATGGCAGCTCAGCCTCACTACAGATCTACTGCATTAATCTGGATTTCCAGAGAAGCAAAACCAATACAGGATAGATTGATAAAGAGATACAGAGATGTATCACAAGTGATTGCCAATGCAGTTATGGAGAACAAATGCCATAATTTTAGGCTGAGTCCAAGTCTAAAGGCAAGAGAAGACTGATGTCCCAGCTCAGTCAGGGAGACAGAGTAATTCTTCCTTACTCCAACTCTTAGTTGTATTTGGACCTTCACAGAATATATGAGGGCCACCCACAGTGTGTGTGGGGGGTACAATCTGCTTTACTTATCCTGATTCAAATATTAATTTCAACCAGAAGCTCTGTCACAGACTCTCCTATAGTATTATTTAGCCAAATTATCTTAGCTCTATGTGGCCCAGTCAGGTTGACATAAAATTAACTCTTAAATCTCCCCAATTCCTTTAAATAAATAGAAAAAAAGGGGAGCTCCTTTTTCTCCCAGAGGATTCTCTTGGGACATCATGATAAAATATGCAAAGGAGAAAAAATGGAAAAGAAAGTAAATGGCAAAGAAAAGAGTTTTAAAGAACCTAAATCTGGCTGAAACTTATTTTGTAATTGATCAAGTGGCTTAGGTGATTGCTTCTAAAATGTATTTCAGGAAAAATATACATGTATGTTGGCTGAACATAGTTGAATCAAATACTTCAGGCTGTTTTGTTGTTGTTGCTTTTTCTATTTTCTTGGTATCCTTCTGTTCCGGTGCCTTAAATGTTCATTACCTCATCTCTAAGTTCCTGACAGATGCCCAAAGATCCACATACCCACCATATGTCTATCACATGATTTTCTGTATGAAGTATGGTATTTCTTTAGTAGAATTGTTAGAAACTTAGCTCTTCTCTCTCTTGAGAAGCCCACATCCATGCCTTGGTTCTGTACTATGGCTCTTTCTTCGGCATCTCTCTATATACATATATATGCTCACAATTTACTCTGCACTTTAACCTTTATCTAATAAGCTCAAAATTCTGCTTCAAAAAAAATAATTAGAAACTGAATACAAATACAAAAAAGAAAAGAGCATGAACAGTAGAATTTAAATCATAAAGATAGCCGAAGAAGCACTAATGAGGATATTCTACCTAAATGCTGAATGCATAGCAAGGGATACCATAGCAGTTTCTCCCTGTATGTGAAAGAACAAAATTATTATATTTTTCCTTATAAAAATTAAACTCTATCCATTTTCTAAACCAGAGATATGCTTATTATGCAAAAACAGCCTAGGTGAATTTGATTAAATTAAAAATGCATGTAAATTAACACTATAAGGAAACTATAGTTTCCTTAAAACAATTGTTCATCCTTTTGAAAATCCAAAGAATTCAAAATAAGCTTAAAAATTATAATAGATTTTTATTGCTGTAATGTTAGATTTAAGGATAAAAGGCAGAGATGAGTCACAATTTAAAAATGAACATTTTACTTCAGTTCAAAAGTGGTTTTAAAATCCCTAAAAAGTTTTTGCCTCATGAAATTTTTTTCAAAGAAAAGTATTTATGGTGACTCATGACATGGCTTATTATAAATAATAAGATGTCTTATTTCAAATGCATTTAATCTCTAGTCAGTGCTCCTGGTTGTAACCTGATACTATAAACAGTCTGAGTTTTCACTTTACCTTAGAATCCATGATGAATAAATAGTCTTTCTCTAGTTTTACCATTAAAATTATAGAATGTAAAGGTCTATTAGTTTAACTTTGTTTTCCCCCATGGGCCGTCAGCATAATTGGACTAAGATAATCAAAATCTATATACTTAATATTCTGGGAAGATATGCTATGCCCAAGTATAGTGCTCCCCCATAACTTTGTTTTTTATCCAATCTAGCCCTAATGTATGCAAGCATTTTTGGGAATGTTTCTGCAATTATCCAAAGACTATACTCGGGAACTGCCAGGTACCACATGCAGATGCTGAGAGTAAAAGAATTCATTCGCTTCCACCAAATCCCCAACCCTCTGAGGCAACGGCTTGAAGAATATTTCCAGCACGCATGGACCTACACCAATGGCATTGACATGAACATGGTATGTATTTCTGTTTCCCAAAACAGAAGTGCCACAGGCACTATAGCTATAGCTGAAATGAAAAGGCCAGTCTCACCAGCTTTGAACCCTTTGCTTTCGTTTTCTTCTCTCAGATGTTTATTTTCTCCCCTGGAGATAGTGTCTCATTCTCAATTCATGGCATTGCATGGTGCTATATCTAGTTATACTGTGTGGCAAAGGCATTATAACATGATGCAAACTGATATAACTGTGTGTTGTAGAGTTCCCATTTTTGGTTAGTGAAAGCATTGCTTTGGCTAAGATGTGGGCTTTTGTTGCATGGCCTAGTTGCCAGCACCCAAAAAGTAACTTGTCCATGTGTAATTAACACTTAGAAAGTGAACTGTGACAATTATGATGTCCCCCAAAAGAGATCCAAGATCAACACAATTTAAAAGATAGGACATTTTGAAAATTTGTACAAGAGGTTAGAGAGTTTAAGTATGTCATAAGCATTTTCTGATAGGGAGTTTCATGCTTCGTTTGACAAATATTCTATATTATAAGCAATCACCTATGTGTCCTTACAATGTTCTTGGTTTAATGAATCTTTCTTTTCAAGGGGGAAATATGGATTCCTTCATATATTTTAAGCAAAATTTGACATCAAAAATTCAATTCTCATAACAAACTCAACACAATTCACATTAATGTGGTCCATAAAGCTCTTTTGATTATTAGGATAATTGCTCACCCTATTTACCTTGCTGTTTGGCTTTAGAGACTGATGGCTACAGATAAATTATACAATAAATCCAAATTTCATGACATATCATAGAGCTATAGAAAAAATATTAAAATATGCTTATTTCCCATTTGACTACTCTTCTGCTAGGCAAGAACTCCATTTCTGATAGTTACTTAGAAAATAAAATCAGTTGCATTAAATTATATCCATTTATAATGCAATTTTGTGTAAGTATACCTCTACAATTTAGATTTATAATTTTTAATTGACTGGAAATATTCTAACAATTTTTTTTCCAAATTAGCAGTAATGATGCACGATGCATTGAAAATACTGCCCATTTTGAAAGACATATTTATGTAGGGACAAGCTTATTATAGTGGTGTGTGGTTCATTTGACTGAGAAATAAAGACATACTATTATAAAACTTTTACTTGAAGAGCTAATTAAACTAACATATTTCATACAAAACTGCAGCTAATCTCCATGAGTTATTTCCAATTATCCCAAAGTTCATTGTGAAATTAATTAAATAAATTGATCTCTTTGAGAGAACACTTTAATCTTGCAAGAAAGAGCACCTATATTTTTTTCAGTTTTATATATGTCCATTAGTATGATTGTTTATCAAATGCCTCAGCATTCAAAACAATTGGGGAATCTCTACTGTTGGGTTGACTGAAGCATGTCAGGAATTTTTAATCAAAATACCTGTCACTCAATTTTATTGTTCCATACTGCTAGATTAGTTCAATAACAGTAGTAAAACAATCATTTATTTTATCTCCCCTCTCCATAAACTCTAGTTTTATGAACATTTTTTGTGATAAAGTCTATTTTGTGACAACTATTTACCTTTCATTGTTTGACTCTATTACCTATGAATATGGTTTATATACCACTTGCCTATTTGCAATGTACTTATGAAAGATTTATCTCTTTCCTGTCTGCTTCACACCTTAATACATGGAATCACACCACCCACCGGTAAGAACAGGAGGTATTTATATCCAATTTAATTCTCGTGTAAATTGTGGAGAACACCCTTGTTATCTGTCAGGTGTAGAGCTTGTTAAATGATTTCCAATGTTAATTCTGATCTTTTTGCATGACTTAGCAGAGGAAATACAAAGCAAGAAACTGGGGAAGATAACCTGGAAGAGGCCAAGTATAGAATAGAAATTCTTAAACTTAACAATGACTTGACCTCAGATAATACTTATATACAGTTTCCCACTCCCCACAAAAATTTACTTCTCAGCCCCTATTTCCACTCTGATAAAGGTTATGGGTATACGGTTTGCATTAGATACTTGTCATAAAGAAAATGTCATTCTCTTTCATCATCTTCTATTTTCATGATGTAGGTGCTTTTCTTTCCTCTCATCTGCATGCCAGTATTACATGATCCTGGAGTATGTGAGCTCTAAACCATGTGCTGCTGGGTCTTGCATGTGGTTTTGAAAACTTGACTTTGCACGAACTTCTTGTTTGTACACAGTGTCTACATTTCTCATTCTGTGACTGCAAAGTGAGTAGAAAAAAATCAAAGTGAAAGGTAACTCTGAAAACTTGGCAAAGGGAAGATGCTTGCTTATTAAGCACAATATGCAAAATGAAGTTGATTAGATAAAAGCAACTATACGCTTAAGAATACTGAGAGGTAAAAAAAATCAAAGGTGACTTTTTTACCTCCAAAACCACATTGTTAAAGTCCTTGTGTCTTGTCAGTTTATTGTTAACTAAATTATAATTTAGTAACAGTTGAAAATGATTTAAAATTATGTATTGTGATACATAAAAATACATCAAACTGTTGTATTTTGCATCAGCATTCCATGTATTTCATTTAAGTAACTTTAAATATAATTTTTCATGAAACATTTCAGGTCATTTTTACTGTTCAAATATGTCCAAAAGAAGTACAAGGTTTCTAATCACATTGTGTTAATTGACCTAATATTTTTTATGACTTAAAACATTTCATTGTTTAGTAGACAACCAAGAAATAGGAAATAATTGACCTAAAAAATAGAATCATATTCCTTTTTTCCTGTGCCTGTTAGTTTTTGTGAAAGCTACTGCCTGAATGGTCCAGAACTGAAAGTATTCTGGGAACGATTATAGACTTCCTTTCAGTTGAGCCAAATGGTTCAGAGAAAAAAGGAAAAGGGCAAGAAGAGTGAAGGAAGTGAAAGAATGTGTTCCTTCAAGTCTCATTTCAGAGTTAGGATGATACAAAAAATCTCAAAATGTGCACAGATTAATTCTTGAAAACTTTTCTTCCTACCTGCAGAAAGTTGACTTGTTAGGAATGAAGAGATGCTTTCATGGGATAGGATTGATAGCATCTCAAGGAATTTCCCCAAATCAAAGTCATTTTTGACCCAGTCTGAAACATTGTCTTAGCTATAACACTACTAAGAAAATGAAAATTGTCTTCTATGTCAATGTAGAATCAAGTGTCTCCTCATCACACATAGGAGCCTGGCTTGAAAGAATAAGAACCCTGGTGGTCCTTCTAATGGAGGAGAGTAAACCATTGAAGACAGAAACCACTCTACAATTTAATACATGAACACTTAATGCAGAATTTATTCCTCATCTAAAAACACTTCCCCACATCAGCCAAATAATACCTAAAAAGTAGAAAAAAATGCAGAATGGAGATTTGTAAGACCCAACCACTAACTCTTAATCTGCCTCTAATCTTGGACAAGTCACTTAACCTCTCTGCAATTTCATTAAGTTTGTCATTTGTGAATATGTTGAAAGCACCAGTATTCAAATATGCTAAATGTGTATGTACCCGATCTGCTCCTTACCTCCTCCACTCGTGTGGTAAGCCTCAAATCTCTCTTACAGAATCTATTTCTGCAAGGAGTATTATTCCAAAACCACTGAACTAAGTAGGTGGTAGACTTATTAATGGTAGAGAATCAAGGAGACCATTTCAGGTAAAGACAAAGGAAAGAGTGGAAGCATATATGTAGAAAAGTACAAGGCAGACTTAGGTAATCCAGAAACAACTTTATTTATTTTAGGAAGAAATGGGAATAACTGAGCAATTTTCGGTGGAGGCACTAATTGGGAAAAATTTGAGACGGTTATAGAGAATAGTTGGAATAACAGCCTAAGAAGAAAAAACAAACTCTTCTGCAGGGCAAAAAGATGAATTTTCCTTGAAGACAGATAGGGAAGAAGAGAAAAGTTACAGCTTTGGCTTTTAGGGGTAAGGGAGAGAATTTGGCAGCATTACACTCCATGGCTAGGCTCCCAAGTCAAGCAGAGATCAGATTAATGGCTGAGAAAGATCAGAGTGTAGCATAGGAGTGGAGCTGAAGAAGGGGAGCTGCTTTTGAAAATATCAATCAAAGTCAGCCTTGTAGGCTAAAAATACTTAGAATCACAGTGGTATTCTGAGTGACACAATATGCGTTTGTGATGGACCCAACAAACAAAGCCAGTCAAAGCAGAAAAGAGAACAAATGATGGATTGTTTAATAGAAATCCTTATATGTTAGAGCCAGGCATGGTGGCTCATACTTATAATTCCACCAACTCGGAGGCAGAGGCAGGGGGATCAGAGGTTACAGACCAGAGAGGGAGTCAATATAATTTAGCAAGACTCTATCTCAAGATAAAACAATTTTAAAAATGGGCTTGGGGTGCAGCCCAGTGGTAGACCATTTCAAAGTATGTGCAAGGCTCTGGGTTCAACCCCCAAGTACATAAAAAGAAAGAAAGAAAGGGGGAAAGGAAGGAAGGAAGGGAAAAGAAATGAAATTCTACATCTTGTCTTGGGACTAATATGATTTGTAAGGAGCATTTTAATGAAAATTTAATTTCCTTTACGTTCAAAACTCTTTTCTAATTACTTTATGTCTATCAGATTAGCCTCCACTACTAACACTGACCTCATCTCTGCATCTGTAATCTCACTCTACTCCATCAAAAATTCTTTTGCTTCATCTGTGTCAGACCTTCATATTCAGATCACAGAGTATTTTGATATACTAAAGAGAGGTGTGATGGTGGATTATTGCAGTTATGTTCAATTCAGCAATTCAGGTAAAAACAATTCTTGTATAAACCCCATCACTAATATAAAATAAAATTTCACAAGATAACATGGCTTCTTTCAAGACTATACTAGTTTTATCCCTCTTACCTTTTTCTAAAGATGCTTTATGCACTCAAGTTTATATATATGGTCAATGAAAAAAGTTTGACTGATTTATATATGATAGAGTTATAATAAAATTATTAAAAAGAGTACCCTCATATCTGACTGGTCCTCCATACATTTGTAAGGCGGCATGGAAACTGGCAAACACTTGCATTTAAATGATAATAAACCATAGGACTGGTGACACACAACATTTGGTTTTCTGTAAAACCAAAAAGGTAACCTAGTTATGATTGATAAGTTAAATTTTAAAAATAATTTTGTACAATGCACTTGAGAGGATATTTTCATTGTCATGTTGATTAGTTGACAGAGATTTTCTGGCTTTGCAGAGTTGGATAGATAGTAAAATTTTGCACAAGGAAGCTTACTATTAACATATAAATTTCCCCTTTTGATCATCTAATATAGCCAGATCTTGAACAATAGATGATTAATAAAGGGCAAAGTTCACCTGCCTTTCCTATTTTACACCAAAGATACTTACCCTAATCTTTTTTAAAGTGCCACAGTGAGCAATAAATAACACCTGGAGCTCTCTGACAGGAAGAGTGTCAAGCTTAAGACAGGCATCTGGTGTTTTCAGGTCACAAATGGTACCTGCTCAGTCATCTTTCACAAGTGATGATAGTCACTTCATCCTGGTCGCCAACCATCATCAAGAAGGACTTATACACAGCTGCCATCATGCTGCTATTTCCTTGCAAAGTGAGTTCTTCAATGATGGAATGGATATCATAGCCTGGGCCTTTATATATGATCTACAGCCATTGCAGAAATACTGCAGAGACAGTGAGCACACTGATAATTAATGTTCCTCCTACAGTAGTTACTGTCCTTGTTGTTGTTGTTGTTGTTAGGTGCCGTCGAGTCGGTATCCGACTCATAGCGACCCTCTGTACAACAGGGGAAACACTATTGTCAGTGCTTCTCTGCTGTTCATAGGGTTTTCAATGGCAGATTGATTTTTGGGAGGGGGTTGCCAGGTCCTTCTCCAGTTACTGTCCTTAGGTGTCATCAAGTCAGGCCCCACTCATAGTACAATAGAACAAAACATTACCCAACGCTGCCAGGCCTGGCACTGTCAGTGCTTCTCTGTCAGTGCTTCTCTGCTATTCTATGGCTGGTTTTTTCATGATTGCTTCAGGAGTGGGCTGCCATGTCCTTCTCCCTCTTTGGGTGTGCTAGGGATTGAACCCAGGGCCTTAGAGCATCCAGAGCAAGCTCACTACCAATTGAGCTAAACCCCAGTCCCTATAGTAGTAGGAAGGTGGAAATGATGTCACCAATTGTTTTGAAATTCCTTAAAGTAATGGTGTTGTTTGAACAGAACTCTAGAGTGTAGTTTCTTATGCTGAAGAGCCTGTGTTTCAAAATGCTTTCTTTGGAGAGGCTGGAAAGAGTACAGGCATCTTTCGAACTTAATTCAGTTTCATATAATTTAATCAACAAAGATTAAGCCAATAATAAAAATAGTTATCATCAAAGTTGAATAATAAACTATTCTTTGGAAATATGATTTTAAGTCTATTTTAGTTCAAATACTGGAATAACTCACCATTTCTTGAACTTAATGGAGTCAAACCATTCCCAATTTTTCCCAGAATAAAAGTGGAAGACATACTGGGTGAACTGGGAATTTATATTATTAATAGATATTTACATGTTTGACTTAATATATCAGATTTCTTCATCTTTTTTAAGGTTGAAAATAAGCAGAAATAGTTCATCCAACCCAAATTATCATGTAGCCTTAAGGCAGAAATAGCTCAAGAAATTCAGGTATATTCTAATTGCATTTCTTGCTTTAGACCTATTGTTATCCATATGAATATTTGTGGAAAAGAAAAATACATAATCATTGCATTTTTCACACTAGATATACCTAAAGAATCTCTTGTAGTGTATATCTTGACTCCTATTTTCCAGGTAGGTCACCCCCACCAGAACTTTACACTTACCTTAGGGTCTGATAGGAGCCTTCCTTATGGTAGAATCAATCATCTCTTTTAGTGTATTTCAACACTTCAAAACTATGCTAAATCATTCATATCTATGGTGTAGTTCATTTCACCTGCTCTACTGGTAATCTTCCTAGATAAATATGCTCTACAACCTCAAAGAGCTAATATATACCTATTTAAGCATGCTGCCACAGCAGGAAGATAAGTGAAAGACTCATTCCATGTCACTGTAATTATTTTATTTGAATCACAGAAGTTCATCTTTAGCCATCACCTACTTCTGTACAGTGAATCACGACGTGTAGATGCCAGGAAAATGAGGACCTAGTGATATTTTCCAAGATGCGATCTTTAGTGTGGAGGATAGTTTTATTTGCTTCATTTATAAGCCATTCTTAATATTTAAGAGTAGATAACACCAGTACCAATATCCCAACTTTATAGTAAATCAATTCCCTTTGAAAAGATATCTGAAGAAAGGAGGGGAGTATGATGCCAGGAAAAAAAATGCTACATGGTACAAAATTTCACAAGCAGGACTACTAAAAAAGAAACAAAAAGCATAAATGCTGGCCTTCTGTAAAATAATCACAATTGGAGACATTCTAGGAGTAAAAGCCTGGAGACTGGAGGAGCATATGGACAAAGGTCAGAAGCAAGAAAAGAAAAGCAGGGGATACATTCGACCATGCCTAATGAAAACAGAAAGAAGTACAATTACTGTTACATATTATTTCTATGCCATCATTTTTAAGCAAGAGAATAGTACTAAGTGGAATTTAAAGTCAATGTGTTGCTTTATTTGTGTGCCTTTCATTCTCACCCTTTTTAACACAGAGATGTAGAATCTATAAATGATTTAAGGAATTTTCCTTATTAACCATAACAGATGGTTCCAGAGATATTATGGCTTTTATACTAGTAATCCTGAAAGAGGAAGAAATTACTTACCTAACCACTGAAACAAAGTTAAAGGAAACATTAAGATCTACCTACTTTCAAATTTAAATTATTGAATCATTAATTTAATTATCAGAGTATAAAGAGCTGTTCATAGGCAATTTAAAATTATCTTAGATCTTTCAGTCAGAGATAACTCCTAAATATAACTTCTTAGTAACCACATTTGTTGCCTATCCTACTAATATAATCTTAATTTTTCTCACTTTGTACACTTACCATAGCCTGAGAAGAATTTTTCAAATTAGGAACTATTTTTTCTGACAGTGCTCTTACAATA
>VMDO01008827.1:0-16210 GCA_007922755.1 Pedetes capensis
AAAGAATTGATGCTTTTGAATTGTGGTGCTGGAGATGTCTATTGAATATACCATGGACTGCCAAAAGAACCAACAGATCTGTCCTAGAAGAGGTACAACCAGAGTGCTCCTTGGAAGCAAAAATGGCCAGACTGCGTCTTACATATTTCGGACATGTAGTCAGGAGAGAACAATCCCTGGAGAAGGACATCATGTTTGGGAGAGTGGCAGGCAACGCAAAAGAGGAAAACCCTCCACCAGATGGACTGACACAGTGTCTGCAACAATGGGCTTAAACATAAATAAGATGGTTTGCCTGGCACAGAATCGGCAAGTGTTTCGATCTGCTGTACATAGGGTCGCTATGAGTTGGACTCAACTCGACGCCACCTAACAACAACAACAATGCACCAATAATGACACTTCTAAGAACGAAATCATAAAAGTAATCCCATTCACAATAGCTATGGAAGAAAAACGTACTGAGGAATAAATTTAACCAAATAATCTCTTATAATGATAATTTAAACACAGTGCTGAAAGAAACTGAAGACACACACAAAAAATGGAAAGACCTCCCATGTTCATAGACTGGACTAATTAATACTGTTGAAATGTCCGTATCCAAAGTGATTTACAGACTCCCTGTCATCCTATTGAAGATATTGATGACATTCTTCATACAAGTAGAAAAAACAATCCAAAAGATCCCAAATAGCCAAAGCAGTCCTGAGCATACTGAACAAGGCTAGTGGCCATCACAACACCTGATTTTAACACATACCGAAGGACGGCCCAGTCGAAGACCTCGCTAACCCTGTTTTGTTTCTGGTTCCTTCTTGCTTCCTTTCCTTCCTCCTTGGTTCTCCTGAGTCTTTCTCCCCTACTTAGGGGCAGCAGGCCCAACTGACAAACATCTGTTATGGTTTGAATCAATATGACATCCCCAGCGGGCTCAGTGCGTTTGGACCCTTGGTCCTCAGACAGTGGTGCTGTTTTGGGAGGCTGTGGGAACTTCAGAAGGTGGAACCTAGCTGGAAGCAGCAAGCCCCTGGGAGTGGAGCTGGGGTGTGCAACCTCTAGTCCCTGGTCCTACGGGGTCGGGGTCGGCTTCCCCGCTGCCGTAACATGAGCTTCTCCCTCAGGCCTCCCACCAGGACAGACCGAGCTCTGAAAACGTGGGCCACGCACCACTCAGTCTCCTCTCCCTTAGGCTGTTCTGTCGGGTACTTGCTGTGGCCACGAGAAAGCTAACCAAATACCTTAAGACAAGGGACCAGGACCACCCTAAGCAACAAAGACCTCAGTGTCATCAAAGCCGGCATGGCCGATCCGGAGACAAAGGCCCAAGGTATCCACCAGACCACGCCAGACCCAGGGGACGGAAACCCAATCTCTATGCTTGCTCCTCTTTCCTACCTGACCCTGGGCGGCTGTGAGCACCATGAAGACCGACTCCAGGCCCTCCGGCCCCCACCCCCTTGGCCGTCGGGTGCCACGGAGCTCCTCCCCTGCCTCGCCACCGCTCTTCTCTGCACTGCCTTCACTCCCTTATCACAGAAGCATGGAGACTAGCACGGAGGTTCCTCAAATAATGAGAAAGCTGCCATACGACGGCAGTGCCCAGAGCCACAGACTTACTAAGTGGGCTCTTTTGATGGAGAAGAACTGGGATTCACCTCGAGGTGAGGAGGTGGGGAACTTGATCTCTTCTCTAACCCTTTTTGTGCCTGTGGTACTAGGTGGTTAAGTCTGCCCTCCCCGAGCTGTACCCTGAGATAGAGATCTGAGATGGAGCGTCTCCTGTTTCTTTCCATCAATTTCTGTCTCCCACTTTCAGGTGGAACAGCAAGCAGTATGCACTTTGGACTCCAGTAACAACGTGACTCAACAATCCCACTTCTGGGAGTACAGCCAAAGGAAAGGAAGGCAACATACCAAAGCAATACTTGCACATCCATGTTTACTGCTGGATATAGCTAAGACGTGGGATCAGCCTAGGTGCCCATCAATGGATGGATAAAGGAAACATGTGTATACACAACAGAGTATTATCCAGGCATAAAGAAAAATGAAATCCTGTCATTTGCAGCAAAATTGATGGAGCTGGAGAATATTATGTTGACTGAAGGCAAGGACTGCATGTCCTCTCTCCTATGTACTTTCTCCCCTATTCTATACCAGGGGGCTGAACCCAGGGCCTTGCATATACTTTGCAAGCACTCTGCCACTGAGCTGCACTCTTAGCCCCCTTTTAATTTTTCCCTTGAGACAGGGTCTCACTTAGATACACAGGCTGCCTCTGGCCTCAAACTTTCTATCCTTCTGCCTCTGCCTCCTGAGAAGCTGAGTATATAGGTGTGAGCTACTGTGCCCGACGTATGTGTAAGTTAAAAAATGTTAGACCCAAATGCTAGAAGAGTGACTTTGAGAGGCTGGGAAAGTGTAGTTGATGAAGGAAGTCTATATTTGAAGAATGCTCACTGTATGCATGTATAGAAATATCACACTGAATCCCATTAATATGTACAATACGTGTTAATAAAAATAAAACAAAACCATCCTAAAACTAGCTTATTAAAAAAAAGAAATAATTTGTTTTAAGCCACAGTTTGGAGTAATTTGGCAACTGACAACTTACACCCAGGTAAGTCACAATACCTTATCCTTTTTAAGGCTTCCCATGAGGCAGTTTACTGAAGACAGTACACTAAAACACTCTGAGGTTTAGTTCTGTTTAATTTGTAATTTCTGAAATGGATTCCTCATTGGGTGTTTTAGAATTATCACATTTTTCTTTTTCTTTCTTTTCTCTTTTTCTCTCTTTCTCTTTCTCCCCTCCCTTCCCCTTTCCTTCCCTTCCTTCCTCTTTTTAAGACTGAGCTCATTTCTGAAAGGAACTGCAGTATGAGAACAGGCTGTGTGGAACTGAGTGGGGAGAAGTTGGGAGGAAGCAACAGAGGGTGCAGCAGGTGTGGTTGCAGACTCGGCAGTCTGTAACAAGCACGGGCCGCATCTCAGCCCCCACTACCAGGCGCGATCTGGACTGGTTCTCAGGTGAACTGCTCCATTCCTATAATGCAGACAATTATTGATACCATTCACAGCAGGAGAGGGAAGAGAAGTCAGTTAAAAATATAAATAGCAACAAAAACCAACAGAAAAGCCCCCGGTTGTGGCCAAGGAGAAAAGGATATGCCTTGAATGACTATTCCAGCTGTCTGACTCCATATATAACCAATACCACTTGAGGCAATTTATAACCTATTCAGATTTAAAGGACCTAGATCCTTGGGCTGAATTACATGCAGTTGTTTGGGGAGGGGGGAGGAGGTGTTCTAATTAGAGAACAGACATCTTTGTTCTGGGGCTGTGGTCTGCAGGAGGGGAAGGGGCCTCTGAACCTGCACCTCTGATAGTGCATGGGGGGAGGGTGCATTCAGGAGGCGTCCGTATACAGATAGCTGGGAGGCGGGCCTGACTAAGGGAGATGAGGACTCACTTGCCCCTCAGCCCAGACCGGAGGGAAGTCGGGTCTTCCTTGGGTCGGATTTCTGGGAAGCCCGGACCTTCCCATTGTACTGCCACCTCTTGGGGTCCCTCCTGGAAGGAGGCGTCCAAAGGGAAACAAGAGTCCCCAGAGGTGCTCCAGGCCCTTGAAGGACCAGCACCTCCTCCTGGTGGTCCAGCACCGTGTGCTGAGCTGCTGACGGTCACCGAGTGAGCCCAGGAGGTGGTGAGCGCACCTGTCACAGGCAAGGAGGCCGGGCTGGCCCCGGCTGGCAGCTGGTCACATAGCCATGGGTAGGGGTTGGCTATGGACGTTTCCATCCTGCCTGTGTGGCTCCAAAGGACCCTCACGACCAGTGCTTTTGGGGGTGTCCTCCAGGGCCATTACATCTTGAACAAATGCTCCCTTCCTTCTACTAAGACAGGGCTAAGAGAACCCAGAGTGCTGCGAGCAGAAGACTGTGGAGTTGAAGGCCTCTTTCGTATACCGAGAGCAGACTCTTCCCTGCGGCAGCACGTGGGCTTCAGCGCAGGGCCCTCTAATCCTTCTGTGCTCAGGGAGCCCCCAGGGGGTGCATTCCATTCCATACTGGGAGACGGGTGCAGAGTGGCTTTGCCGAGAACCCCCAAGGCCATGGCCTGAGCTTTGCCGGGGCACACACGCCAGGCTTCTGAAGGTGTGAACCTTCCACTGCGGGCTGAGTCAGGGATGAATCTCACCAACCCTGACGGCAAGGACACGAGCTCCTTCGTGGGGACGGCTTCTCCTCTGGGACGCTCTGAGCGAGCCCAGGACCCCAGGGGGGCGAGTCTGGACGGCGGACACCCTTACTCAGTCTCGCCCTTTCTTTTCCCCACTCGCCCGTCACCCACACCTTCTGTGATTAAGTCACAATCAACTTGCTCTCTGCGGGAGCAGCAGCCGAGTGGGGCCATGGAACTGCCTAGTCAGGTGGGGTGTTGGCAGCAGCCAGATGCTGTCAGGACGCTGACGGCCAGCCCGCCTGGGCAGCTGGTCAGAGGGCAATGATGGCTGCTGTCACTTGCACGTCTAACTCTGTGTGTCAATGAAATAGCAAAAATGAAGCTGTCCATCTGATAGAAATCCCTTTTAGAAAAGAGACAGAGCTCTTACTACTGTTTTGTTAGTAACTGTCATAGCGTAAATCTAAAATGCCCCCCAAAGGTCATGTCTGAACACAGGGGTCCCCAGTGGGTGGTACTGTTTGTGGAGGCTCTGAATTTTGGGAGATGGATTCTAGCTTTGTGGAAGTAGCTCCCTGGGAGTAGGACTTTGGAGGTTTTTACCTGGGACCCCAGCTCTGGTAACGCTCTCTGTTTCCTCATCACCGAGATGTGAGGTTCGGTGTCACAGGTTCTGCTGCCTCCACCACTGCCCCTCTACCATTATGGACTGTGGTGCTCTGTGAGCCCCAATAAATATTTCAATTCGTAAGTTTACTTGGGTTGTCTCTGTCACGGTGACAACAAACTGACTAACAGCCATCAGCAGTGGAGTAGAGATGCAAACTACGCTGGCAGGCTGCTTTTCTTTTTTTTTTTTTTTTTTGTTACTGGGGGCTGAACCCAGGGCCTCGCGCCTGCATGCTCTGCAAGTGCTGGACCACTGAGCTGCACCCTCAGCCCATTTTTTTACTTTTTGAGACAGGGTCTCGCTAAGTTACGCAGACTGCCTCTGGTCTCGAACTTGCGATCCTCCCGCCTCCGCCTCCCGAGCCATTGGGATTACAGGCGTGAGCCAGGCAGGCTTCTTTTCTACAGTGTGTAAGAGCACGCCTCACCCTCTGTGCGCACACTCCAGCTGCGGCTGCGGCCCTAAGGAAGCTCTTCTTTTCACCCAGCACCTTCAGCCAAGCCCACCTGGGGCAGGTGGAGGCTGCAGAACAGCAAGGCAAATGGAGTTGAACTTAAGACTACACTGAGCATGTCCATATTGGCAACTGACTTAAAGCTCAAGCTAATCGGGCATCGTTATTTATAGAGTATGTCTGTGTATGCAAATGGCTCTCTGGAATGTGTTTACTCGGGTCTTTCCCAACCAGCCTGCAAAGCTCTGTTGAGACCAAGGTGGAGACTGTCTGCAGAGCTGGCAGAGGTGCAAACAGCACACACAGAGGAATCTGCTCTTTGGACAGGGATGACCGTTAGCTTCCAAGCCATGGAAGCATGGCGCACATATTTTAAATTGTAGAATGTTTTATTTTTCATCTATTTAATTCCACTTAAATGTCTTCCACATGTTTGTGAGCTTGTTGTGCTATGGGGGTTTGTGTGTTGCTGTGATGCTGAAGGCTATGCCACTAGTATTTCAGATACCAGCAGGGCCACCCATGGTGGACAGGTTTCAGTTGAGCTTCTGGACTAAGATAGACTAGGGAGAACGACCCAGTAGTCCACTCCCAAAACAATTAGCTACTGAAAACCCTATGAATTGCAGAGAGGCGCTGTCAAACAGAGTGCTGGAAAATGAACCCTCCAGACTGGAAGGCATTCAGGAAACGACTGGGGAAGAGTTGCCTCCTCAAAGTAGAGTTGACCTTAATGATGGGAATGGAGTAAAGGTCCTGGAATCTCCTTTTGCTGATGTGGCATGGCTCAAAATGAGAAGAAACATAGTGGCTACAACAATGGGGTCAAATGTAAAAAGATGGTGCACATGACATAGTGATGGGTAGTACTTCGTTCTGTTGTTCATAAGGTTGCTATTAATTGGATTTGACTTGATGGCACCTAACTAAAATCAGATGTGAACTAATTCACCAAGTAACTCATGGCCCACAGGTAAAACCAACAGCCACCTCCTTTATAAAGACTGTAAGCGATGTCATGATAAAACTGGACGCCATGTAAAAGCTTACGTCATCCTGATCTAAGATTCACGTTTTGAACACACAGATTCCACTCGTTCTTTGGTGAGTTTTCCATGTTAGGAAAAGCTCTGCTTCTTCTGAGCCATGACTGGCCTATGGGTGCTGAGAACTATGTATGAACAGTTGTTCATACCTCCTTCTGCTTTGGTTACCAAGAGCCCAGGCACCAACTTTCCCTTTGGTACCTTTGACTTCACTAACTGTACTACTGGCTAAACTTTATTTCTCTTTGCCTCCTTCATTGTCCTCACTTAATAGTTTTTCAATATAGAGAGCCTTACCATAAAACTAAGTGTGCTTCTCTGATGAGGTGGAAACTTACTGAAAGGACCTTCAGCCCCGTCACCCACACCACGAACGCGCTGGCGCGCTCCCCTCCAATGCGCACGGCTTGCCTCAGCACGACCGTTCTGCCGTCATCATTCCGCAGGCTGGCTTTGGAAGTCAGTACTGTCCCGTGAGCATTTCCCACGACACGGGGGTGAGGGTCTGGAAGAGGCCCCACCCTGCTCTAGCCTGGGGGTGATCTCAGAGCAGGCGCCAGTCAGTGGGTGTCCCAACACCGTCCACAGGGTTCTTCTGAACAGAGGTCGACCTGCCGGAGCGCACAGCAGGTGATGCCCTAACGTGGCACAGAGACGCTGGAGGAGGGTGAGGCGAGGATCTCCCCGGGGCCTTCTCACTCCACACAGGGAGTGAGATAAGGACAAGGGCAGCACGTGACTGCGGCCTGGACCTCAGAGCCACAGCGCTTGGTTCAAAACATGAGACCCTGGCCAAATCGGGTAACCCACGTGTGCCTCCGTGTCCGCCCTGTAAACTGGGGTCACAACACCCACGTCACAAGGTTGTTCTAAGGACTGAATGAGTTCACACCGGACAGATGCTCAGCATGCACGGTGGACTCCCGGTGCATAGACGTAGGTGCTGGTCAGTTGGAATGAGGACAGGGGCCAGTACAGAGCACAGAAGAGCCAGCTCCCTGAACGCAACTGCTCCCCTGCTCCCAGCGGCGGCACCTGCCCTCTCTGGCTCTCGCACTGATGTGTGCACAGGAGGAGCTCAGAGATGCAAACAGCACCCACAGGAGGACCAGCAAAACTGGCTTGCACACCTCTTCTAACTGACTTGACCTGTCTGTCCTGAGGCCACCTATGTCTCAGTTTTCTCTCTCAAATACTAAAACACTTCCTACAATGCGACAGGAGGTGAATGAAGAAACCATCTGTGTGCAGTGTAGGGAGTTACTGATTGAGAGTTTCTCAGTATTGACTTATCTGTTCCTATTTGGTTTTCATTTGTTTGTAATTTTTTTGTTTGCTATGTTTTGAGGCAGGACCTTGCCATGAAGTCCAGGCTGGACTCAAACTTGTGACCCTCCTGCCACAGCCCCATCCTGGGCTCAGCGGGCCAGGTCTCTCTGTGAGTGCTGGGATTATTGTTGTTGTTAGGTGCTGTCAAGTCGGTATCTGACTCATAGCGACCCTCATAGGGTTTTCAATGGCTGACTGTTTCGGGATTGCCTTGGGAGTGGATTGCCAGGCCCTGCTCCCATTTTTGCAGTGCTGGGAATTGAACTTGGGTCCTCAGAGACTGTAGCGCAGCGCTCTACCCACTGAGCTAAATCCCAGTCTGCTGGGACTATAGGCATGCACTACTATGTTTTAAGATGTAAGAAAAGAGTTGTGCTGTGAGAAAAGTTGGCAACATGACTTCCCCATCAACTAATCAAAATATAAAAAAGCAAACAGTTTAATCTTTAAAAATATTTTTGTGGTTGTTTTTTGAGCCAGGGTCTCACGACAGCCCAGACTGGCCTTGAATGCCTGCTCCCCTCCCAGCCTCCTCATGTCGGGGTCACAGGTACATGCTACCACACCCGGCTCTTTTTATCTTCTAAGTGACAGCGTGAAAAATGGAAGCAGCCACAATGCCCAGGGCGGCAAGACGCCTGAACCCTTTCTGTGGCCCAGAGACAGCCTCTGCCCTGGCAGGGAGGCCTCCTAGCCCTGCACAGAGCTGGGGCTCCAGAAATTACCACGACGGCCAGCGGGCGAGGGCAGCCAGACACGCGTGACTGTTCTCTGCACATCTTGCTCTGGTGCCTGCTCAACAGCTGCTTCCTATGGCACCTTCAAGTGCTTCTCCCGCCTTACCCTGGGAGCAGGGAGTGGGCAGTGCCGTTCCTAACCTGAGGTAGAGACTCTCAGAGCACAAGGCCTGTAACCAGCAAGGATTCTAAGCCCCACATCTCCTCCTAATCTCACCTAACGGGCCAGTCCAATCTGTTGATGCGACAGCATGGTGCCCTCAGTCACGATTACATGGCAGCCGGAACAATTCAGAAAGCAGTGTGAACCTCCTGTGCCTCTGGCATTATCAGTGACAGCTGTTACTATGCCGTGTCCTTACGAGGGCCTCCGCACCGCGTCGGAGCCTTGCCTGGTGGGGGCAGGTGCTCCTAAGTGAATGTGACATGGCAGTGCTCCAGCACCCTAGGCCCTGTGCAGTGGCAGCCAGGCATGTCCTCACATGGAAGAGGAGGAACGCATTTCTGCTTTTCACCCACTGAGAGTATCAAGGAAGGGGGGATTCAGGCCTCAGACTTGGCCAGGAACTGCCTTCCGCACCTGGAAAGGACTTCAGCAATAGCAACAAGGACCACGTACGCTACAGGAGCACCCGCGTGTTACGGAAGCTGCAGAGCAGCAGTGACAGGGTCACTGGGCGGGAGGGGTAGAGGATGGCCTGGCCCATGGGCTGAGACGAAGGGCACTGAGGACGGTGATGGTTACCTTGCTGCAGACGGTCTTGACCCTGTGCAGTCTGTCCAGGGACTCCTGCGGGTTTCCCAGATACTGCTGCAGCTCTGCGTGCAGGATGCGCATTGAGAAGGGGACCATGGAGCCTGGAAGGGAAACCAAAGCTGGTGAGCCTGCCTGCTATGACCACAAGGGCTTTCTGACTTGGCACCGGGGAAGGAGGTGTCTGCAGGCGGCCTGGCGGGGGAGAGGGGCAGCCCTTTACGTCTTGGTGTCAGCTGTAAAATACACACTGGTTTCTCTGTGAAGCGTTGCCTACGGCTGCCCAAATACAAAGGAGGCAGGCGGAGGTCCCCACTACACCACAGCCATATGGAAACCCTGGCACTACTGTTAGGGCTTCTCTGCTATGCAGAGTTTTCAGTGGCTGACTGCTTTTTGGGAGTGGGCTGTCGGGTCCGTCTCCCAAGGCGACAGCACCCTATTCCCAGGCGGTCTCCTCTCCAAGTAGTGCCCAGGCCCGAACCTGTTTAACTTCTGAGATCTGATGGGATGGCAGGGTGGTGGGGCTGTAGAGTATCTCTACTAAATACATAAAACCATCACAGTAATAAAACAGTCTACGCTGCTACAGACGAGATGGACTGAGTGTTACGGTTTGACTATGAAGTGGCCCCCACAGAGCCACGCTTCCAACACTTGGTCCTCACCTGTGGGCACAATTTGGGAAACTTTAGGAGGCAGGACTTAGTTGGAGGAACGAGGTCACTGAGGGCAGGGGCGAGGGGGTTTCTTGTCCACGGCCCCTTCTGGTCTTGCTCTCTGCTTCCGGTCTGTTATGAGGTGAAGAATCTCCTCCACTACACTCACACTGCCATGACGTTCTCGCCACGCACCAGGGGCCACGTAACCATGGACTGCACCCTCTGAAACCACGAGCCAACTGAGTCTTTCCTCCTTGAAGCTGTCCGTGTGAGGTATCTGGTTATAGTGACGCAGTCCGACTAATACACCAGGGAAATGCCAGCAGAGGGCACCCAGAGGTGTTCAGCAAAGAACACTCCAGGCAGGCACCCATTTCTGTTTTTATCATCACGCACAGCTAAGTTTATAGGATCAAGTTAAACCTGGAACCAGCACTACACAGAATATGCATTTATATTATGTAACAAAATGTTCTTCTTTAGCTGTATATTATTTCTTTGCCATTTCCTACCTTTTTAAACCCCCAAATGTCTGTAATATTTCTGTACAGTGGGGCTTGTGTGTTGCTGTGACGCTGAAAGCTATGCGACCGCTATTTCAGATACTAGCAGGGTCACCCATGGTGGACAGGTTTCAGCTGAGCTTCCAGACTAAGAGACTACAGAGGACATGGCAGTCTATGCCCAAAACAGCCACTGAAAACCCCACGTGAACAGCAGAGAAAGAAACATTGTCAGGCAGAGTGGTGGAAAATGAGCCCTCCAGGTTGGAAGGCACTCAGAAGACTACTGGGACGAGTTGTCTCCTCAAAGTAGAGTCTACCTTGACTACGGAAATGGAGTAAAGCCCCAGGGACCTCCATTTGCTGATGTGGCAAGACTCAAAATGAGAAGCAACAACTGTAAACATCCATTAATAATTGGAACATGGAATGTATGTAGTATGAATCTAGAAAAATTAAAAATCATCAAAAAGGAAATGGAGTGCACAAACATCAACATTCTAGGCATGAGTGAGCTAAAATGGACTGGCATGGGCCATTGTAAATCTGAAAATCATATGGTCTACTACGCTAGGAATGACAGATTAAAGAGAAATGTGGTTGCATTCATCATCAAAAAAGACATCTCAAGATCTGTCCTGAAGTACAAGGCTGTCAGTGATAGAATAATATCCATATGTCTACGAGGAAGGCCAGTTAATATGACCATTATTCAAATTTATGCACCCACCACTAAGGCCACAAATGAAGAAAGGGAAGAATTCCACCAACTTCTGCAATCTGAAATAGATCAAACATGCAATCAGGATGTACTGATAACTAATGCTGACTGGAATGCAAAGGTTGGAAACAAAGAAGGTTTAGTACTTAGAAAATACGGCCTTGCTGACAGAAATGATGCTGGAGATTGCATGATAGAATTTTGCCAGATCAATGACCTTTTCATTACAAATACATTATATACGGCAACTATACACATGGAATTCACCAGATGGAACAGACAAGAACCAAACTGACTACATATGTGGAAAAAGATGATGGAAAAGCTCTATATCAAATGTCAGAACAAGACCAAGTGCTGACTGTGGATCAGACCATCAACTGTTCATATGCAAGTTCAAACTGAAACTGAAGAAAGTTAGAACAAGTGTATGAGAGCCAAGGTATGACCTTCAGTATATCCCATCTGAGTTCAGAGACCACCTCAAGATCAGGTTTGATGAGTTAGACACCAATGATTAAAGACCGGATGAGTTGTTGCATGACATCAAAGATATCACTCATGAGGAAAGTAAAAGGTTATCAAAAAGACAGGAAATAAGGAAAAGACCAAGTTACATGTCAAAAGAGACTCTGAAACTTGCCCTTGAACATTGAGCAGCTAAAATAAAAGGAAGATATGACAAAGTTAAAGAACTAAACAAGATTTCAGAGGGTAGCTCAAGAAGACAAAATCAAATATTATAATGATATATGCAAAGAACTGGAGGTAGAAAAATCAAAAGTCAGAAACATGCTGTTTTTCTCAAGCTTAAGGAACTGAAGAAAAAATTCAAGCATCGCATGGCAATAGTGAAGGATTTTACATTAAGCAATGTAGGAAACATTAAAAGATGGAAGGAATAAACAAAGTCATTATACAAATAAGAACTGGTAGATGACCAACCATTTCAAGAGCCTGCACATGATCAGAAACCAATGGTACTGAAAGGCAAAGTAAAGATTACCTTGAAGGAACTGGTAAAACACCAGGCTACAGGAACTGATGGAATACCAACTGAGATGTTTCAACAGATGCAGCACTGGAGGTGCTCACTTGTTTATGCCAAGAATGTGGAAAACTGCCACCTGGCCAACTGACTGAAGAGATCCATTTTTGTGCCTATTCCCAAGAAAGGAGATCCAACCGAATGTGGAAATTATCGAATAATATCACTAACACCACATGCAAGTAATATTTTGCTAAAGATCATTCAAAAGTGACTGCAGCAGTACATAGACAGGGAACTGCCAGAAAATCAAGCCGGATTCAGAAGAAGGTATAGAACCAGGGATATCACTGCTGATGTCAGATGGATATAAGCCAAAGTAGAGAAAAACAGAAAGATGTCTATGTTTTCTTGACTATGCCAAGGCATTTGACTGTGTGGATCATAACAAATTACGGATAACATTGCAAAGAATGGGAATACCAGAGCACTTAATTTTATTCATAAGGAATCTGCACATGGACCAGGAGGCAGTCGTTCATCAGAACTAAACACTGCTTGGTTTAAAGTCAAGAAAGGTGTGTGTTAGGGCTGCATCACTTCACCATACCTCTTTAACCTCTATGCAGAACAAATAAAGTGAGAAGTTGGACTTTATGAAGAATACGGCGTCAGTATTGGAGAAAAGTCTCATTAACAATCTGCATTATGCAGATGACAGAACTGTGCTTGCTGAAACTTAAAAGGATTTAAATCATTCACTGATGAGGATCCAAGAACATAGCCCTCAGTATGGACTGTGCCTCAACATCAAGAAAATAAAAATCCTTAGAACTGGGTCCATATGCAATGTCATGATAAACAGAGAAAAGATCGAGGTTGTCTTAAGACTTTGTTTTTCTTGGCTCTACAATCTACACCCATGGAAGCAGGTCAAGAAATTAAAAGGTGCATCACATTGGGAAAAGCCACTGCAAGCGACCTCTTTAAAGTGTTGAAAAGCATAAATGCCGAAGATCAAGACGAAGGTGTGCCTGACTCACGGCATGGTTTTTTCAGTGGCAGACCCTCTAGTGCAGCACTGTGGACAGGCCAGGCGTGGAGGGGCACTGGCAGGTTGGGATGAGAGGAACTGCAGGGTGTTTGTTCACCTAGTGGTTGTTGCACGGCCAGAGGAGGCGACTGGGACAGCCACCGAGTGAGGAAACGCTGGCCTCCTCCTGCTGAGCCCCCTGCGCTGCCTTCTTTCTGCTCCGAGGACCGAAGGGCTGAGCTGAGGGCTTGATCACAGTGCATGGGAACAAGGGTGCCAGAGATCCGGGGACAGAACACAACAGCTGGCAGCAGCTGGCAGTGGAATGACCCCGACATCCCTGATGGCAGGTGGCAGCCAGCACTCCTAACACACTTCGCTCTGACTTAAGTCTGGACTCTCCTCAGCTGACACGGAGAGAGAGAGACAGCAGTGACAAGGAGCCAGCGCCAGGCTCCTTCGACACGCCACTGCTGCTCAGGCCTTTCTTAGAAATGCCAGGAGCAAACCGAACAGTGAAGCAGGAAACGGCTTGCTTGTGGTTCATTAACTCGGGCGCTAAAAGGCCTTGTGCGGGTTAAAAATCTTCCACAAAACTCAAGAGGAAAACACCTAGGGCCTCCTGTGAAAGCGAAAAAGGGAGGGAAGGACACCACTAGGAAGAACACTCCTTCCTGGGAAAAATGCTGCTCACAGAATACAAACGACAAGAGTCATTGTTGTTAGGTGCCGTTGAGTCGTGTCCGACTCATAGCGACCCTCATAGGGTTTTCAATGGCAGATTGGTTCAGGATTGCTTTGGGAGTGCGTTGCCACTTTCTTCTCCCCTTTTTGTGGTGCTGGGAATCGAACTCGGGACCTCAGAGACTGCAGAGCAAAGATCTACCAACTGAGCTAAATCCCAGCCCAAAACAAGAGAAAATCTGGAAAACATGGTCTGCTAGTTCTGGCACGGATGCGTGAATTTCATTTAACAGACATTTACTTGACGTGTTTTAAGTGTCAAGCACAGGGTCAGGCACCAGACATGGAAAACTAAAGACGTGGCCACTGTCCTCAAGCAAACCATTGCATTTCTTCAGCAGAGCACACACAGAAAGTGCTCTGAGGTAAGCCAGATCTCTTGTGTGTTTTAAAGAAATGCTCCGAAGGGCACCTGTAGACTGACTGTCTGAGTGGCCAGGCTTGCGCATTGCTAAGGGATCCTGGGAACCTTCAGCAGCATTCTTCACGCTAAGGGCTGCTGTCCAGTGAGATAAAGTGTGCAAGGCTCCCACATCACCTGCAGGCCTGCCTCTCTCCTGCACAAAGTGCCTGAGTAGAAAAAATGGCCAGTCAAATTCTGTACGGAAGCATAGTTCTTAGTGGATCTGTTTCTGTGGAAGATTCCATGTAGGGCCATGACCTGCCAAAATCTAGGTCGAAATAAATATTGTAGAAGTCTTATTAATCATTTAGAAAACAATAAATGAAAATACTCCTTCTAAATTTATTTGACAGTTCCCTACGGTGCTGAAAACCCATAACATCACTCCCAGGCACATAGAACTTAAAGAGACATGTGCCAGAATCGGCCAGCTTGACCCGGGTAGGTGACGCTGTTGTCTCAGGGGCACCGAGCTCTTCTGCAGCCTGCGGCAGTGGGGGCAGCCTAGACTTGCTGACTCTCGTGCACTGCACGTGCCCGGGGGCTGTGTCCTTTCGGGAGCTCCATGTGTCATTTGCACACAAGGACAGAGAACTCAGACGCAGCCTGAGTGGATGCTGCCCCATGCTGTGCGGATGCTGCTGCTGCTGGCACAGAGAACTTGTGTGAAGGCTCCCTCGTGCCCATGCTGACTGCTCTGGATTTATTTCCCTCGATTTCCCCCATCCTCTCGATGGTGGCTTGCTGTGCCTCCTTCCTTATCACAAGGTCACTGGGCAGCCCATGGGAAGGCCATGCCTTTGGTTTCCCTCCTTTTGCTGCTCGATCCTGGGGCTGACACTGCTCAGTGCGTGCCTGTCTGTCAGAGAACACAGTGCCACGCCACAACACCCAGCAGGCTGTTTATAAATAGGAAAGTATCCTAGACTAATAACTAATATTAGTTAACTGGCCTACACACACACGCACATATACACACCAGGCGTGCCAAAACCACACATACACTCTAAGAGATGTTATCTGTGCATTAGTTTTCACCCATATGACCTTAGTTTTTCACCCATATGACCTTAAGTTTTCAAAGTTGAATTGAATTATAGTTGTAATATATAGTCTGACATTTGCTCAAAAGACGGTGGTAATCGAACATGCTAGCGCCGCCACGCAACAGGCAGGATGTCAAAGAAAACAGCAGATGCATGGCTGTCACTGGAAGAGTACAAGAGCACTGTGAAGTGTTTGAAATCTGAGAACGCTGGACGTCTGATGGCAGGGAAGGTGGAGCGTGCAGCAGACCCTCCAATGCCCAACAACCGCACGTATCCGTAAGTTTGAAGCAGGATACAGTGTGTGACGTCCACAAGGGAAGATCCAGGAGGCTTCGCACAGCACCAGGTCCTGCTTCTGCTCCGGTCACCACTCTGAGCACCTCTTGTAATTGCAGATGTCCAGTGTGACTTTTCCTCATCTGTTGTTTGTGGTGTATATTGAGTATAACGATTTTAATACAGTGTTTTCCCATTCTTAAAATGTGCATACGCTTTTTGGTACCCTCTGAATTAATTGTTAATTAATTAAGACAGAGTCTTATTACATAACCTAGGCTGGCCTTGAACTTGCTATGCAGCCCACACTGGCCTCAAACTCAGGATCCTCCTGCTTGATTTCCAGAATCCTGGGCTCACAGGCACCTAACATCAAGCCCAGCCTAAATATTTGTGATTAAGTGATTAATGTGACTAGTGTTCCTAAGCCACTATGGTCGACAACAAACTCAAGACTGGGCCACACGGCTTTGGATACGACACGCCTGACCCAGGTCTGACTCTGGCTGCAGCTCACTAACTGGCAAAGGCCTAACCACTACGGAATTTTGTGTGCACATCAGGGTAAGGCAAGGCTCTCACGGAGCCGTACAAGCCCATCTGTAAGTTTGTTCTCATGTAACAAGTAATAAGAACAATGAGCACAG
>VMDO01008827.1:16310-81329 GCA_007922755.1 Pedetes capensis
GGATGAAGTCAGTGTTCAGCCATCATCTGGATGAAGTCAGTGTTCAGCCATCATCTGGATGAAGTCAGTGTTTAACCATCATCTGGATGAAGTCAGTGTTCAGCCATCATCCGGATGAAGTCAGTGTTCAGCCATCATCTGGATGAAGTCAGTGTTTAACCATCATCTGGATGAAGTCAGTGTTCAGCCATCATCTGGATGAAGTCAGTGTTCAGCCATCATCTGGATGAAGTCAGTGTTTAACCATCATCTGGATGAAGTCAGCGGTGAGGCCGCGTCCGTCCTCTCGCCGCTAAGCTCTGGCCAAGTCATGTGAGCTCGAAAGTCTAACCTCCGACAGAACAGGTGAACCACGAGGTGAACTCAGTTTGCCATGGAAACAAAATCCCACGTTTCAAGCATCGTACTGACCATTTAATTCTGAGCTACCATTTCTGGTTGTTGTTGTTGTTAGGTGCCGTCGAGTCGGTATCTGACTCATAGCGACCCTCATAAGGTTTTCAATGGCTGACTGTTTCGGGATTGCCTGGGAGTGGATTGCCAGACCCTTCTCCCATTTTTGCGGTGCTGGGAATTGAACTCAGAGACTGCAATGCAGCACTCTGCCAACTGAGCTAATTCCCAGCCCACCATTTCTGGTTAGGTGTTGCTAAATAAAAACTTCAGAATTTAGCTTGAGAACTAGAAATGTGAATTTCAGACCGGAGGGAGGGCAGAGAAGGACTAAGGACCCCGATGACCATTCACTTTCACTCATACAGAGGAGACAGCCAATGGGAGGGGAGGGATTCGGCATCCATTAATCTGAGTGTCTATCACATCGATTTTAATTTGAGTTGACGCAATCCATAAGGAGTGAGCTCAAAACAAGATTTCATATGAAATCATTATAGATATAATAACTTGAACTAAACAGTTTAGCACAAGAAGGTGTTTCTTTAGTATTGTTTTTTTTTTGTGGTAGTGGGGGGCTAACCCAGGGCCTCACGCATACTTTGCAAAATGCCCTGCCCCTGAGCTGCACCCTCAGCCTATTTTTTATTTTCAGCCAAGGTTTCACTAAGTTACACGGCTGCCTCTGGCCTCAAACCTCCTCCCGGCTTCACTTCCCGAGTTGCCGGGAATACAAGGATGCGCCACCATGCCAGGCAAAAGAAGGCATTTTTTCGACAACATACTGAGGATAATCAAAACATGTTTTATTTCTAGTGGAAAGATGCTTTTGCCTGGTATTCTTCTCCAAGTTGTACTGGAAGTTGAAGAGAACTACTTCTGTCACTGCACTATGAGAACTCAAAGCTTTCGGAGCAGACTCCAGAGGACGGTAGGGTCTGGGAGAATCTCAGATGCCCCTTGAGAGGCTGAAGTTAATTATGTCAGAAATGGACATTTCATCTCCTTGGAAGGTAAAATCTAGTGAATACAGCCAACGCAAAAAGCGAACCCAAAGGTACACTATAAACATTTGTTAGTAACGATAGGTAAGTGCCGGTTCATCCATTGTAACAAATACACCGCACTAATGCAAGATGCTAACATAAGTGTGCGATGGATGACCTAGCAATATTATCAGATCTATAACTCCTATCAGCACATGAACACAAACCCTGTAGAGGGAGAAACAAACTGCTCTAGTGTAATAATTACAAAATAAAAAAATGTAATTGAAAGAGTTTAAAAAAGAAGGCTATCACAGACATAAGAAGGAAGAATCTGAGAGGCAAAACAGTATGTAGAATTTTGGGAAGGTATTTTAAAGCCCTAACATGAACGATGATTCTGATGTGGTCAGCATTAAAGATGAACAGATAAAACCAAACCCACTCGCAATGCCACAAAAAGGCCTGTGCTTGTGATGACCTGGCTCCTTCCATGCTGCCTGTCCTGGGTGGCAGTTGTGCAGGGGCGCTGGCAGGAGGCTCCCAGGGAGGGCGGGACACTCCATGAGGTACAGAGGTGGCAGTGGACAGCAGAGGAGGGTGAGAGATCATGGGGGCCATCTGTCCAGAGGACCAAAGATTCCAGAGCACGCGCTAAGCCTACTGTGCGTCCCCTTTCATTCCCACCAGAGAGCCAAGGCGGTGAGTGGATCGGAGGGAGCATGCCTCCCAGAGGGGAGCATGGAGGTGGGGGTGGAGGGTGTGGCTGTCTGGCGCTCTCTGCAGCTCCAGGGAGACCCTGATCCCCTAGAGCTATGCCCGTGCTCAGCTGATGGACTGGGCAACAGTGAGTTGCAGCTCAGTTAGGAAATCATTCCAGAAAGTTGTCTGGTAGATGTCTTCACGTGCCACAGGAGCTGGTCTGATCCCAACAAGCCGGCAGAATTTGTCTGCGCTTACTCCTGGTGTCCGTGGAGTCAAAGAGAAGACATTTCTAAAATATGCATTGTTGCAAATAAAAAAGGTTATACTGGCCTTTTAAAATTAGAGTATCTCTCCTTTTTTTCCAGATTTGGAAATAATACTTTGTAGAATGGGATAAGATGTTTTAAAATATGTAGCAAAAGATTAAATACCTACAAATAGAAAGAACCTTAACAAACCAGCAGCAGAAAGATAGGAAATAGGTCCTATGAAGGACCACGAGGGAATGCGTCCCTGAGGAAGACGCCCTCAGAGATGCAGGACACTGCTTGGCAGGAGTCAGAAAGAGGTAGGTGAGGACAGGCGGTGGGACTCAGCCCCACCACCACGAGGAGGGGAGCAAAACTGTCGGGCACTGCTGCTGGGAGCTGAAATCAACACAGCCCCTTGGAACGCAACTTGGCTGCTCCTTATTAGAAGGAAACCACAAACGCTAGACACCCTGGCAAGGGCGCTTTTAATTCAGACCTTGGAGAACTCAGGAGCGTGTGCACAAAGGGAAGTGTGCAAGAATGGTCACATCACTTTTCGTAAGAGCTGGTAATAGGATTCATCCTAATGATGCATCTTGACGGACATGGTGGATATGAGTATAGCTAACAGGAAAAGGGTGGGGCTGGGATTTAGCTCAGTTGGTAGAGCGCTGCTCTGCAGTCTCAGAGGTCCCGAGTTTAATTCCCAGCACCACAACAATGGGAGAAGGGCCTGGCAATCCACTCCCAAGGCAATCCCAAAACAGTCAGCCATTGAAAACCCTATGAGGGTCGCTATGAGTCGGATATCGACTCGACGGCACCTAACAACAACAACAACAACAACAACAGGAAAAGGGAAAAATTAGGAAAGACAGGCTCAGGATGTATATCTAAAAAGAAAAGAAGACACATGTACACATTGTCCCTATCTCTCCCTGCACGTCTGTGCACGTGCGTGTGTAAAGTGCAAAAACACGATCTGGAAGGGTACACAACAAGCTCACAGACGGGATGAGCGGGCCAGTGAGGAGCAGCCCAAAGGCTGTATTGGTAACGGATACTTTCATTTGCTATAAAAACGTCTGAAGCAAATATGAAAGAAGGATCCGTTAATTATCTAAGTGCTTCATATTTACACTTTTTAAAAATTTCTATTTTTGTTGCGCAAAGAGCAAATTTGATTAGGGATATCTCCAAACAGGACAGAAGCGGTGGATCAGAATAAAAATAAATAGCTTTTAGCAATAATGCAATTAAAATCGTAAAGAAAAATAAAAGTAAAATAAAAGTAGACAGACCTGGGTGGCATACAAAACCCAAGTACGTGAGTCAGAGCACACGGGTGTGGAAGCAACTGTGCCACAGTGTGTGGGTGGAGTGGCCGAGGCAAGCTACGGTTAGAATTTACACACGGGTAAAGTCAAAGCCATGGGAGAAGGGCCTGGCAATCCACTCCCAAGGCAATCCCGAAGGACTCAGCCACTGAAAACCCTATAAGGGTCGCTATGAGTCGGACACCGACTCGACGGCACCTAACAACAACTAACAACAAAGTCAAAGCCAGAGATAGATACTCCTAGCCGGTCCTCTGCTCATGAAGATCCCTGGCACCTGGGATCACCATGCAACTCAAATCCAGCTTTGAGAGACGGGACGGCGACTTGGAGCAAGTTTTTATTCTTGCTGCTCTGACATCTAGCAGAAGCCTAACCCCGGTGCCCAGAGTTTCCTGGAGCTAAGCTGCCGAGCTGAGCTCTGCCGCGTCAGGTCTGAGCTAACGGAGGCTGCGGCGCGTAGGGTGTTTTGTGGGGCTGGAGGTAACGTCCAGCTGACGGAGAGGTGCAGACGCTGGGGCCTCACTGCCTCCTCCCACCCACGCATGAAGTCCGGACAGAAGCTGCATGCAAGTAGCGATAGGCTGACCTCATGGGCCGCAAGCTGCAGAGAGGGACGTGAGGCTGGGCAGGGAGGAGCAATGAGCACAGTGGAAGAGGAGAGCGGCGGGAAGGTGGCGGGGACTGAGGAAGAAAGGAGCAGAAAGGCAGAGCACTCGGAGCGCCGTCCCCAGGGCAGGTGCCGTTGAGCCCTCCGTGGCTCTGTCCCCCACCCTGCTCAGCTGTGAGCCGCGGGTGCTGGGGCCGGTCTGCGCCTGCTCCCTGCCCTTGTTACTCTTCCTGTGAACAAAGGGCCATGTCACACAGTGGGGCAGCTGGGGCCGAGGGTCAGGGAACAAGTCTAACTGTGCGTCAGGGAGGGAGAGCGTGAGCAGTGGAAATTGCTAGAAACATCAGAGATTGTATCAAAGAGAGCACTGCTCATTTCTTGGATGAAAAAACAGGTTCATGATTTTTACACATTATTCATCCCGTATCTCGTAATGAATACCCTGGATGGGCAAAAATTATGCCCAATATTTAAATGAAATATATTGAAGCTCATTCATGGAAGTTATTTATCTGTTTGTATTGCTATAACCTTCATTTCAAAGCACATTTTAATGACTTGCTTTGCTTATATATTGTAGGCTAAAATGAAATGGATGAATCAAATTTTTAACATTTATGCCTATTACTCCACAAAGTCAGAAGAAAAATTAGTAAACGTTCAGCATCATATCATGGAGGAATGTTAATACAATTTAGCTGAGATGTATGTGTGATTTATAGGTTATTTCATAACTTGAATTAGCTGCTTAATGATGCACAGCTCCCGTCTCCTCTTCAGCCACATCCTAGTGCAGCTTAATTTCAGGCCGAACCGGAAGCCCGCTGAGCGGACAGGCTGCTTAACTTCGGCAGAAAGTGGCTCAGAGACGAGAGCGTGACGGGCAGCTCTTTCTGTTCCTAAAGGAAGCTTTGTCCCCTCCCTCCAGCTCGCCACAAAGACAGCCAACTGCAGAGTCCTCAGTTACTACAGCGCGGGATGTCCAGCGCGACGCCGAAGGCTGGTATGGCGAGGGTCAGAAACTGACAGGGAGCCGAGCTCTCCCTCAGCCTCCCGGGGCGCCTGCCTAAACGTCTACCACGGGTTCAGCGGCGGCTGAGGTAGACACAGCCCTTTGGGATCTGCAGTTCATGATGGCCTCGGCAGGAGAGGAGCCCAGCGTGCTCTGTGCAGCTGTGTGCTTCAGGGGACCTGGTGGTTTAGTGCCATTAAAGGACGGGCCTGTGTGCTCCACGTTCTGAGCTTTTTGTTCGCAGCAGAGAAAACCTGATCAGACTCAACTGCCAAGTCCAGGCCCAGGCTCAGCGCAGCAGTGCTGGGCTCGGGCTCTGCCTGGGAGGGGACTGGGGCTGGGGCTGCGGCCAGGTGGAATGAAGGAAACTCTTTTTTTTTTGGTACTGGGGGGCTGAATCCAGGGCCTCCACATGCTTTCCATACTTACAGGTGCTCTACCACTAAGCTGAAGCCCCAGCCCTGCCTCTGGACTCCAAGCCGTGATCCTCCTGCCCTCCTGCCTTGGTCTCCCAAGTTGCTGGAATTACAGTTGGGTGCCACTGCGCCTGGCTTGGAGGAAACTTTTTGTGCTGAAAGAAAACACGGCTGTTCTGGAGGAGAAAGATCAGGGGGGCTGGGTCCTATCAGAGCTACCAGGCACCCTTTCCAATACCATCCGTCAGAACTATTCAGACATGGCAGAGGCCCACTCCTCCTTTCTGGCTGGAAGTCTGCCCAATGCCTTATGTGGAAAGAACCTGGCATGGCGTCAAAGTATGGATGAGAAAGGAAAGAGACAGTATCAGAGATGCTAGCAATTCTCAAGGTTGAACGTGCTTTCCCCCCCTCACCAATTATCAGACGTGGCTGCACCTCTGTAAAGATAGGCAGGCCTGATCGGAGTGATCCACAAGGCGTGGATGGGTGGACTTTGGTGACTCCCCCATGATGTCCCTCACGGCTCACCCAGCGACTCCTGACCGAGGCATGGGGGGAAACACTGGGCAGCCACACTCCTAGGAAGGGAAGCCCTGGCTGTCCAGCGCTGGCCCTCAGGAGGTCAGGAGAGCCTCTGCCGCATTTCTAGCTGTCGGTGTGCAGGCTATGCCTCTGGACACTACTCCCTGGGCTGGTTGCAGTCTTTCTTGCCCTGCTTGTGTGCTTGCTGGAGGGACCTGGCTGCCCTTCAGGTGTGGAAGAAGTCTCACAAATTAAGGCCTAGAGTCCCTGCTCTTGACGAGGGTGGGGCCGGTCCCTCTGAGGCTTGCTGCCTGGCTGGCTTGTTCCCTTCCATCCACTAACTTCAGGACAACTGCTTGGATTTAAGCTCTCTTTTAGGTATTGAAATTTACCTTTCTTTTGCTGGTGGAAATGGGTTATGCCAACATTAAACAATGTCATCATAGGTTTCTTTCTTTCTTTTTTTTTTTTTTTTTTTTTTTTGCGGTACTGGGGGTTGAACCCAGGACCTCGCACTTGCATGCCCTGCAAGTGCTGGACAACTTAGCTGCACCCCCAGCCCATTTTTTTACTTTTTTGAGACAGGGTCTTGCTAAGTTACGCAGACTGCCTCTGGTCTTGAACTTTCGATCTTCCTGCCTCCGATTCCCAAGCCGCTGGGATGACAGGCGTGCGCCACTGCGCCCAGCTAGGGCCCCAGCTCTTGAGGTGGGAATGTTAGGTAGTGAGACAGCCATTAATAGGCAACATGGAGAAAAAGGGAATGCCGTTCGGCCATGGTGGATGAAGCCGCGTGCATCTCTGAGGACGCTGGGAGACGTTTTCCAGTGGGGCCTCACACCCTATCCAAGCCACTGAGCCATTTTGCAATCTGAGACTTCAGGCTCCATGAGCTTCTGGGGCGGAGCCTGAGCTTCCGGGAGGCTCGGGTCACACTGTGCACCCTCGAACCAGAGGGAGCGAGTACCCACGTGCTCTCTCTCCTTCCTCTTTTCTTCCTTCCTTTCTGTCCCTCTGCCTCCGCTTGCTGGTCTCTTCTTGTCTCCGCTCTTCTCCCTGCAGCAGCCACGTGCTCGCCTCCCCTTCCCCTGGGCCCCCATCTTTGCTGTCTACCCAAGGCGCTCTTCCCTCTGACGGCTGGCTGAACTCGGCTTCGTTCTGCGTCCACCCTCCCCCGTGGAGCAGAAATGTCCTTGTGCCGATGCACCCAGGGAGCCTAGGTTTTTCCAGGTTCCTTTCAGGTTTACCTCGGATTCTCCAGGTGCCTCTGTTTTCCCAGTAACAATTCCTTAAATGAACCTTCTCTATACTCTCTACTATAAAAGCCACCAAGCACACTTATCTTTCCCATTTTTTTCTTTTCTACAAAAGGCGAATTCCGTTAGTTGGAAGGAAGAAACAGCTAAAGGTCCAAACCTCAGTGTTGATTACAAATGACAAGGACCCTCCTCTGATTCTGGGCTATCGTGTACCACATCACGAAGGAGCAGCAGTTTATACTGTGGAGAGCACCGGGAACGTCTCAAGGCCTGACGCCTGCTCCCTACACCAAGTTACACGATGTGTCCTAGCAGGGCCTTGACAGGTGGCTCCTAGGTAAACGAGAAAGTGCACCAGGCAGTGCTTCCAGGTCAGTATGGTTTATAAGACTGAGTGAGCTCATTTTGTAAGTTCGGGCCTCTTGCTGGACCAACTGCTTTGAGTTTTCAGGACTGGGTAGGTAAGGAAAACTAATCATGTAGAAACCAAGGCTCAGTGGAGAAAAGTACAGACAGATGTACAAACCTTAAACCACACTGCCTTACCCCACCGTCCTGTGAACACAGGAGGGTAGTATTAATAGTAAAGACCTTACCCTGCTGTCCTGGGTACACGTGAGGGTAGTATTCACAGCAAAGACCTTACCCCACCATCCTGGGTACACGCGAGGGTAGTATTCACTGTAAAGACCCTACCCCACCTTCCTGTGCACACGTGAGGGTAGTGTTCACAGTAAAGCTCTTACCTGCCATCCTGGGTACATGTGAGAGTAGTAGTCACAGTAAAGCTCTTACCCCACTGTCCTCGGTACATGTGAGGGTAGTATTGACTGTAAAGCTCTTACCCTGCCGTCCTGGGCACACGTGAGGGTAGTATTCATAGTAAAGACCTTACCCCGCCCTCGTGGGTACACATGAGGGTAGTATTCGCAGTAAAGCTCTTACCCCGCCGTCCTGGGTACACGTGAGGGTAGTGTTCACAGTAAAGACCTTACCCCGCCCTCCCGGGTAAACATGAGGGTAGTGTTCACGGTAAAGACCTTACCCCCTCATCCTGGGCACACGTGGGGGTAGTGTTCACAGTAAAGCTCTTACCCTGCCGTCCGGGGTACACGTGAGGGTAGTATTCATAGTAAAGACCTTACCCCGCTGTCCTGGGCACACGTGAGGGTAGTATTCACAGTAAAGATCTTACCCCGCCGCCCGGGGTACACGTGAGGGTAGTATTCATAGTAAAGATCTTACCCCGCCGTCCTGGGCACACGTGAGGGTAGTATTCATAGTAAAGACCTTACCCCGCCGTCCTGGGCACACGTGAGGGTAGTATTCATAGTAAAGACCTTACCCTGCCATCCTGGGCACACGTGAGGGTAGTATTCACAGTAAAGCTCTTACCCCGCCGTCCTGGGCACACGTGAGGGTAGTATTCACAGTAAAGACCTTACCCTGCCATCCTGGGCACACGTGAGGGTAGTATTCACAGTAAAGCTCTGACCCCGCCGTCCTGGGCACACGTGAGGGTAGTATTCACAGTAAAGCTCTTACCCCGCCGTCCGGGGTACACGTGAGGGTAGTATTCATAGTAAAGATCCGGCTGGTCGAGATCTCCAAAGGGCTCAAACTCCATCTCAGCATTCTGGAAAAGGCCCAGCTTCACCAGCAGTGCCAGCCTCACAAACCAGAGCTGAAATGCAGGACACAATTCAAACAACAGGTCATGCCCAGGTATATCAATCGGAAACCCCGTTTCCTTCTTAGCCTGCTATCAGAGCCTGACCCCGAATGTACCAAAACAAGGGCTAAGCTAACTTTCTATCTGCACACACTGGCACAGTTCCACCTTTATAAGAATATTCTTGAGATCCGTAACAACAAGGTAAATGGTTTTCTCTGAGTCAATTTAATTCAGCAATACTGAGCAGGGCACATTCGATCTCAAGAAGAGAACAAACACAGCCCCTCTCAAAAGAGGAGGGCAGGGGTGGAGCTGGGGGGTGACGGTGGCAGTGAGCGGGGAGGGGGTGTGGACGAACGGGCTGTGTTGGACCGGATCTCAAGGGCACAAGTGAGGAGGGGCCTGCAGGTACAGGGGGCAGCAAGGACACAGGCTCCAGGCAGACAGTCTGCGCTCTGTACGAGTGGCTGAGCTCCCCAGGGACCAGTACGCAGACACATGTAGGAAAATGGCGGGACTGAGGCCAGAAAGTGACAGAAGCCGCTAGAACCAAAATGTGGTCAGAAATAATCTAAGTTGATCTCACTTTACCCATGAGAAAAATGAGGGTCACAATGTCCACTGACGAAGGAATAAAGAGAATAAGGTGTATTTGCTCAGTGGAATGCCATTTAGACTTACAAAAGGAAATCCTCTCACTTGCAGCTTGGAGGACGTTATGTTAAGTAAAGTAAGCCAGGCACAGAAAGACAAATACTGCACCATCTCACTTGTTTTTGGAAAGAAAAAGACTTCTATTCACAGGAGCATGGAGTAGAATGCTGTCTGCCAGGGGATGGGGTGAGGTCTAAGGATGCGCGACTTCCATTAGATAGGAGGAACAAGTTCAAGAGGTCTACCGTACAAGAGGGTGACTATCACTGGTAACAGTGAATCCTGTGTTTGGAAGTAGCTGAGAGAGTAGGCTTTATGTTTTCAACACACACACAAACATGTGATAACACGCATGTTAGCTGGATTGGTTTCGTCACCCCACAATGGATATATACATCAAACAATCTCAACAGCGGGCATGGTGGTGCACGTCTGTGATCCCAGCACTTGGGAGGCTGAGTCAGAAAAACCGTGGCAAGTCTGAGGCCACCCTGGGCTACACAGCAAGACCTTGTCTCCAAAACACACAAAACAATGTGTAGTACATCAGAGTTACATACACTTTTGTCAATTAAAATCATAAAACAAAAAAAGAATTTCTGAAATCAGCTTCAAAAGAAAGGAAAACTGAGGTCTCAAGGGACTACCAGGATCGTACAGTGAGTAACACAATGGAAAGACGGGTCTCAAACCCCTTCTCGAGTCCTCCCCACTCTGCCTCCCTGCGCTCGGCCGTGCTGCGGCGACTGCACTGGGCGTGGGGCAGTGGCTGCCCGTGCCTTGTGAGCACAAGGTGAGAGGGTCTCAGGGGTTCTCTGAGGAGACTATCTTGGCTGCAGCTTGGTGGGTGGATGTGAACAGAAGCCTGAATTGAGTCACGCAGGAGGCGGAGTCACGGGTCTAATGAAGGCCTGAACTGGGGTGGTGAGGAGCCCGAGAGACAGGAGAAAAACAGCCCGAGATTCTGCAGATGTGGAGGAGGTGGGGGCGTCAAGGCCCCCTCAGCGGAGCTGCTTCTGCCCTCTTGCCCAGTACGTAGGCCTTCAGGGGGAGACACCGGAGAACAAGGACATGCCTGGAGGAGCCAGGCTGTCGGGCCTCCCCCAGGACTCCTCTGGAAAGCTCTCCCCAGCTGTGGAGAGTCTGGAGGTGGGGTCACTTCTGGGGATCCTGGGGAAGTCAGAGTTAAAGTTAAAATCTCCCCAGGGCAGGGGAAGACTTCAAGAACTTCTGAAGCTGCTCCCTGTCATCAGAGAACTGAGGTCCTCCTTCACAACTGTTTTATGTTTTCTGCGTTTCAGAGTAGGTACACCTCTCGCCTGCAGCCGTAGCACTGGGGTCTGATCCCGCCAGATCTCAGAAGCTAAGCAGGGTCAGGCCTGGTTAGTACTTGGATGGGAGACCACCTGGGAACACCAGGTGCTGTAGACTTCGGAGAAGGACCCAGTAACCCACTCCCAAAACTCAATCCGCCATTGAAAACCCTATGAATAGCAGAGAAGCACTGACAATAGTCTTTCGCCTGTTGTATGTAGGATTGCTGTGAGTTGGACACCAGCTCGATGGCACCTAATAACAACAGCATATTTTGCCTGCAGCCATACCACTGTGGCTTCCAATCCCATCAGATCTCAGACGCTAAGCAAGGTGAGGCCTGGTTAGTCCTTGGATGGGAGACCGCCTGGGAATGCCAGGTGCTGTAGGCTTGGGAGCAGGAGCTGGCAACTTATTCCCAAAAAACAAGTAGCCATTGAAAACCCTATGAATAGCAGAGAAGCAATAATAATACTGTTTCGCCTGTTGTACGTAGGGTTGCTATGCATCCAACACTGACTTGATGGCACCTAACAATGACGACGATGACACGTATCTCAGGAGAGCACACACTTGGTCCACGGAGCCCACTTGCCACGCTGCCCACAGCAGACACAGGTCGCCCATTACTGCCACTCTACCTGGCCCAGGCATGCCCTGGAGCACTTCAGAGCAGCTGCACTACCCATCAGAGGAGGGGACCCTCCTTGCTGACTCAAACCATGCCTGGTCTGCCAGGAGAGGGGTCCCCAGCACCGTGCGAACCACCCTTGGGCTGCACAAAGGCCACTGCACAGCAGGGGAGAGGGGACTTCCAGCTCACATCAGCAGAATGACGAGACTAGAAAGAGCCACAGTAATATCGTGTGGACACTAAGTTCAGGTGGTGAAAATCCATTTTTTTGTCATCAAATTGTTCTTACTGGCACGAAAGGCCATGGTCCTGCCTGTGCCCAAATTATGATAAACCCAACCAAATGGGCTGGGGTTTAGTTCAGTTTGTTGAATGATGCTCTGTGAGGGCCTGGGGTTTGATCCTCAGTAAGACAAAAACAGGGGGAGGACCTGGCAACCCATTCTTTGAACAATCCTGAAACAATCAGCCATTGAAACTCTATCAATAGCAGAGGAGCACTGATACAGCGCCGGGCATGGCACAGTGTCAGGGAGTATTTTGTTCTGTTGTACATAGGGTGACTACGAGTGAGACCTGACTTGACGGCACCTAACAACAACAACAAGTAATAATAATACAGTAATCAGAGATGTTCTAACCTGCAGTGAGTCTGTCGTGTGGCTGGTGGGCAGCCCGCTCTTGCCATAGCCTTGGCCGTGGGCTGTGAGAAGGCGTCCGCACAGGTCGACTGCTGCCCTCCAGTTTTTGCAGTTCTGCAAGACACAATGGGATATGTTACCAGACACGCACCTGCTCCCTTTGCTAGGGATGGCTCCATCGAGCCATTAGTAACCATGATGAGGCAGCTGGGTAGCCAGTACAGAGGATGGCCTCATCTGTCAAAATTGCATATGTACTGAGTCCATAAGGGTTCTATCCAGGAGGTACAGTTTGAGACAGTCAAGTCATCAAAACATCACAAGTGGCCGGGCGTGGTGGCGCACACCTGTAATCCCAGCGACTCGGGAGGTGGAGGCGGGGGGATCCCAAGTTCGAGACCAGAGGCAGTCTGCATAACTTGGCGAGACCCTGTCTCAAAAAAGTAAAAAAAATGGGCTGAGGTGCAGCTCGGTGGTCCAGCACTTGCAGAGCGTGCAGGTGCGAGGCCCTACGTTTAACCCCCAGTACCACTAAAAAAAAAAAAACAAAAAACAAAACATCACACGTGAACAACTGACATAACATAGGATTCTTACTGGAAAGTTCTCCCCAGCCCCCAATCTTTAAGACTGGTTTCCATTTTAGCAAGACAGCTCTATTTTGTGATTTCCATCAATTTAAAATAACAATTTAATTCCATGCTCTGTGCTGGATATGTTTATTTGTGTCTGTAAGATCTTCATGACTATAAAATAAGGGGTTTCATATGCCCCCCATGATTCTGTCTGATCAACATGAATGTATCAATGAGCCACGCTAAGGCAACACGGCACAGGCCAGCGCATCAGCACGCAGCGTGCGTCTTTCCTTCTACTTCCCATTATGGCTTGGACCATGGAAAGGCTGGCTGATGAGGACAGACTGCCTCCCCTGGTTGGGCTCTTGTGTTTCTCTCTGCCCTACGCTGTACAGAAAGGAGGGAGGCTAGACGAACGGGAGGGGCAACATTAGGGAGAACATTTAAACCTTTCGGAAGGTAAGTGGATGTTCGATGTGTATCTCCCCATTGTAACAGGTCCTGTGCCACAGATCTGCCTGCTTAGGTAGCCAGTCAACAAACAGGCCCTAAGTTCCTCCTGTCTGGCAAAGGCCACAAGGCTTGGTGGGCAAAGTGGTGAATGGACTCACCAGCCATAGGACTTTACCAGGAGGACAGGCCTTAAATAATGTGCTTTTCAAGGACTGGTTGAATGATTCTGTGTGCACGCCAAGTGCTTCTTGAACAAGAAGCTTAAAGAAGGGACGTGAAGGCCGGGAGGAGGGGAAGGGACCTGAAGAGCCAGGTCAAGGGCCCTCTAGGCAGAGCGAGCTGCAGCGGGGACCACTCAGAGGTGCCCCAAAGGACAGAGAGGGATGAAGAACAGAACAGAGCACGTTCAGGATGGTGGGGCATCAGAAGAGAGAGAGCAAGAGGGGAAGGAACCCAGGAAATTATGAGCAAGGTCTCAGCCCATGGGAGACTGTGGGTTACCTGAGGGCAGCAGGCAGCCAGTGAAGAGGTGAATGAGGGAGGGGGTGGTCCAACTTCAATAGCAGGGATTAGGGTACGTCACACAACTTCTCTATACACTAACTCATGCACACGGTTTGCTCCTGGCACCCTCTGTGCAGCAGGCAGAAGGCGCTCTGCGGTCAGGAGATGGGGTCTCCCAGTTAGGGGCTGAGGCGCGGCACCCAGCCTAGCAGGCTGAGTGTACGGAGCTGAGGCCATCGACACCATCGCACTGATGAGAGGATTAAACAAACTGACCGGCACAAAAACACTGAGCAGCTGGGCGCGGTGGTGCACGCCTGTAAACCTAGCAGCTTGGGAGATGGAGGCAGGAGGATTGCAAGTTCGAGGTCAGAGGCAGTCTGCGTAACTTAGTGAGACCCTGTCTCAAACAAGTAAAATAAAAAGGGGCTGAGGGTGCAGCTCAATGGTCCAGCATTAGCAAAGCATGCAGGAGGGAGGGCCTGGTACCCCCAGTACCGCAAAAAAACAAAAAACAAAACACAACAAAACAAAACAAAACAAAACAACGCTGAGCACGATGCTAGCCACAAAACAGACATTAAAAAATGTGAATGACGCAGGGTTAAACTGCCTTCCGGAAGTCCAGCCTGTGCCTCCCTTTGGTGTGAATTTGTTTTTATGACGCTCCGCCTCCCCGTGGGAGAACCATCTTCCCTGGTGTGGGTGTGGGGCGCGTGCAAGCTCAGCCCGCCACATGGGCGTGGAAAGGCAAGGCGTGGGGATGGCGTGTCAGGATGCCCGGGCTCTGCTGCGAACCAGCGACGGGCCGCATGCCCTGCTGAGAGCTGGGGGTCCAGGTCCGCTCCTCCAGGCGCTCCCCACCTCTCTGTGCTGGACACCTGCACCTGTGTTTCCGTTCACTGCCGAAGGACATCTCAGCCGCCTCTAGATTACGGATGAAGTGGCTGCGGATGTCTGCGTGCCACTCACCGGGGAGAGGTAGGCCCTTGGCTCAGTGGGTAAAGTTCCTGGCAGGGTAAGGTAGCAGTTTAGTTGTTGGATTATACGGCGAGAGTCTTCGTTTTGCAAGGAATGGCAGGAGTGCCTTCCAAAGTGGCCATCCCACCGTGCACGGCCAGCAGCGCTGAGTGATGGGTGGGGCTGCTCCACACCTTGCAGACTCCCAGAACCCGGTCAGCGGGCCGCGCTCCGCCATGCTGTTTCAGGAACACAGGACTTCCGCGTTGTGGGTGACAGCTCCCAAGTATTTTTAGACTAGTTAGGATAATTTACTAAATGATCTCCAAACGCTTTCTCAAGTCTAAATTCAATGCAATAATTAGTTTGCGGAGCACAAGTGCCTGTGCATGTTCTCTTTGACTTGCAAATGGGAAAGAGCGAGCGGGAAAGATCTGGCAGGTCTGAGGCGGCTCTGCGTCTGTGTCTGAGTGGATCCACCCCCAGCACAACCAGTGCTGGCTCCCTCCCCAAGCCCCAGCCAAGCAGTCCAGCCTTGGTGGCTAGTGGCCCTTGGTCCCGACAGAGCTGGGGGCTCCTCCAGGAAAGGACCTGTGCCAAGGGAGGCAAGAGCCGGCCAGGGAGTGGTAGGCGCAGTGACCCTAGAGGAAGACGGGGCACGGTGCCCTGGTGTGAGGCAAGGGCAGCAAGCAGAGGGTCATCGCGAGATGAGGGGCACAAGGGAGGATGGGGGGCAACAGGAGGAAGGCGAGGCAGTTGGGGGCGCTGCTCAGGTGAGGAGGAAGGGGAGGCAAGTGAGGTGGGGTCTCCGAGAGCCCTGGTCACACTGGTGAGAGGTGGCAGCGGTGTTCTAGGTTATGACCTGTGAGTCCAGGTTGGGGGTGATGCCAGGTGGAGCCCACAGGGAACCCCACATTAGGTTCAGTTTGATCCTAGATGGCGTGAAACTCAAGGGTCTGCTGAGACTTCCAAGAGGAAAGGGAAACCCCACAGCTGGGTGTGCAGGCTGACGTCGCGCGGAGCCGGGGAGGGCTGTGGAGCCGAGGGTGGGGGAGGCTGGAGCAGGCCGGGGGCACTCAGATGCACAGCTGGGGGAGCGTCAACAAGGACGGCCGGGTGAGATGGCACAGGGCAGAGGACAGGCGCTGCGGGACTACACAGAGCAGAAGGAAGGGCGCCTACAAGGTGGCCCAGGGCAGAGGGAGGAGCCTGTGAGACGGCAGGGCAGCCTGGGCGCACGGGTCCAGAGGCGGGGAAGGCTGGTTGTCAGATGGGAACCATACTTGTGGAAATGAACACCGGACACAGAGATGGGGCCCGCCGGAGCTCTCAGTTGTCTTAGAGCTACAGAGTGGTCAAGTGCGTGAGAGATGGGACCCAGGGTTTGCTTCTAACTGGACACTGGAGTAGGTAAAACAGCAGAGGAGAGTCAGGCTGGAGAGCGCTGACGGCCCACCAGAAGGAAGGGGTGATTGACAAAGCCAGGGTCTGGCAGCAGGAGGGCCGAGGGGGAGGGAGCCTGAGGGCAGAAGGTGCCACGGGAGCAGGGGAGTGGGGGGCTCAGGCTGGAGCAGGCCTGCCCTCTCGGGGGGTGCGCGGCAGGGGCTGTGTGAAAGAGGCAGACACTTGAGAGTGGAGGGGGGAAGGCAGAGACGCTGGAGCACGGCTAGGCAGGCCGGCGACGGGGTGCGGGTACACAGGAAGTGGGCCACAGACACTGAGCTGTGCAGCGAAGTTGGAGGAGTACAGACAGGAGATGCCAGAGGACACCAGGAGCCGCAGGAACTGGGGGCCCCGGGGTTGGCCAGGCATCCACGGGGCCCACTGCAAGTTAGGGCAAAGTGGCAGGGGAGATGACTCGGTATCATGTCCATGACCCAGACAAGTGCTTGGGCTGTGCCTTGATTACCTCTCCAGTAAAAGGAGCTACTCAGGAACGTGTCTGGAACCCAGAGCGCAGTGCACGGCGGCCACTGCACTCTTAATGACTCGTCCCTGCACCAGTCTTCCCTGCTACACTGTAAGCTTCTCAGACGCGTGGTCTGCTACTGTCTTCAGTCATAACCACCGTACAGCGTAAGTATTACCGTGACTGCTTCTGGAAACGAGAAACCTGAGGGTTTAATGTTGTTGTGAGAAACATCAGGAATTCCCCGAGACAGGAAAGTAACAGAGAAGGTGATGAGTAAATGCTGGAGGAAACAAGATTTCTCTCGCCCACGCAGTCCACAAATACTTCCCACCGCTTGCCGTGGACCACGCACCATGCCAGGCTTGGGGAGGCAATGTCATGGCGGGGCCAGGTCACAGATGCAGGGCAAGCTTCCAACATCAAGTTATAAAGCTTGGACTGTGTTGCCAGGCAAAAGAGGAAACCAGTTGCTTCTGAACAGAGGAGTAAATTTGTAAAGACGACTTTTGAAAATTTATTGAGGGGCAGAGATCAGGCTGAACAGAATGAAGAAAAGTAGCGCGAGGAGCTATCTTAATAGCCCGGGCAAAAGTGATCAGGACTGGGGCCCATGACAGCAGCTGGTGCATGGCCAATGACGAAGGAAAGCAGGGCATGGGCGAAGGGCGGGCCAGGGCAATGTGGTCACCAGTCAGACACAAGGTGACAGAACCGCCAGTAAGACATGGGCCAGCGCGGACATCAGTTAGGGGGCAATGTGGTCCTTGCTCAGACAGAGGGAGAGAGAGACGGAAAAACAAACAAAAGGACAAAGCCCAGAGCCTCGGACCTGCCTGATCCGGGCAGGCTGGCGATTGTCACGTGGCAGGAGACCTGGCGAGTGCAGAGGGCAGGCTGTGGCTGAGGAGTGGAGCCCGCTGGAGAGCAGAGGTCTGCACAGGGCCCTGCTGGGAAGAGGTGTCTGAGAGAGTCCAGCAATCAGGAGCTGGGCCCCAGGGCTCGAGCCCTTGGCCTGAAGGATGCCGGTGCAGGAGGGGCAACAGTGTGGACAAGGTCGGTGCCCGGGGCCGTGCCCTCTCTCTACATTCCGACTTGAGGGCAGGACCCCTGCCCCTATGAACTGCAGAGCAGCTCACGGTGCCCTGGGTGGCAGCGTCCTGGCCACTCTTGGGGACAGTGATCAGGAGAGCCACCTGTGGGGGCAGCGGCAGGAGCAGGCTGAGGCATGGGCGTCACTGTGGTGAGCTCAGCGGGAGGGCGGGTGCGACTCTGCAAATGGCCAAGGGAGGCTCCCATCACTCACTTGCTCAACCATCTCTCCTCAGCACCTCAGAGAAAGCACGTCACACTTGGACGACGGAAGTGCGAAGGTGAGCTGGTCGGAGGGACAGCTGACCACCCAGAAGGAACGGCAGGAGAGCGTGGAGGACGCATATACGCACAAGTGCATGTGGACGCATGTTCACCAGGCCACGGTGGCGTGGCTGGGGACGGGGCTGGTGGAGTCCTGCGAGATGAGCCAGAGCAGTGCAAGTGGATGGGAGAAGGCAGCCACAGGGTGGGCAGGCTGGCCCCGTGGACTCCACTCGGGACCTCCTTATGTTCTTGGAACACGACTTTTCCTGGCTGCGTGAGAGTCAGTCATTGCAGTGTAGACATCATGGGGAAAGCGACTCCCCACTCTGGATGTCTGAACGTAGGCCAGCTTTTCAGGAATTAGGAAAGCGATGGCTGTCAGGACACATTGAACAAAAGCTGTGGTGCTCCTGGGCTGGCCACGTGGCCCCTCCTAGCATGCCGTCCAAAAGCTCTGGACAGAGTTCTCTAGGATGGCCCTGGGTGAATCAGATAATGTGACGCCACTCCTTTGCCACCACAAGGCTTAGAACTGTCCCAGAATAAAAGAAATCCTGACCACGTTCCTTCGATCCGAGGATTCAACTTCTGACCACCCCAAATGGAAGCGACGTGAAAAGAAAGTGAGAACTGAAGGGTCCGCCGGGCGTGGTGGCGCACGCCTGTCATCCCAGTGGCTTGGGAGGTGGGAGGATCCCAAGTTCGAGACCAGAGGCAGCCTGTGTAACTTTGCGAGACTCTGTCTCAAAAGTCAAAAAAAAATGGGCTAGGGGCGCAGCCCAGTGGTCCAGCACTTGCAAAGAATGCAGGCGCGAGGCCCTGGGGTCAACCCCCAGTACCACAAAACAAAAAACAAAAAACAAAAAACCAGGAAGTGAGAACTGAAGGGTTTTAGATGAAAAGACAGGGCACGCAGTGCTTAGACAAAATAAAAGTGCCAGTTTCTGTCAGTAAAAGTTTAGTTCTAAAAGTTAAGAACGGACACCAAACAGTAATTGTTAGATTCTGCTAGTAACCCCAGGATGAACCCCTGCAAAGAAGGGCTCAGTGGTTTTCTTCCGGAAGGGTCCTTTGGAGCAGACTGTGTGTGACAGACGACCACCACCCTCTGTACACAGCAGACACTTACTAAGTGCATGCTATAGTCTAGTATATGTCTCTTATTATACACTTCCTGCCTGGTGGCTGTACTTACACACTCCCGCCTGCCTCCGCGTGGGAGGCACACACGTGCATCGACACCGTGAGTGTGCCGCCCAGGGCTGAGGGGACAGTTCAGGGAAGTGCAATCACATCAATCATTCAAAACAGCTTCACCTCGGGCTCGCTCGAAGGCCACTCCGCGGAGAGTGACGGCAACCTGTCCCTGTCTCCAGCCTCTCGGATCCTCTGCTGCACGCTCCGAAGTCGCCTGCCACACCTGCTTACCCTATTAATGCTCTGGCAGAAACAGCCAGGACCCCTGGGGCAGACCACATCTCAAGGACGCTTCCAGACCACACGTGACTCTCCTGCTCCTCACGCCTCAGTGCACACGCTCAGCATGGCGGTGTCGCCCTCAAGGACAGGATTCAGTTCTTGGGGATGAAAGAATCTCGGATAACGATAATCAGGAGTCCCCCACCCCCAAAGATGAACACTACCCAACAGAATTTTACCCCTCAGCATTAATTCCATGTGAGGCTAAGAGTGGTGGTGACAGATCCGGAAAAAATGTCTGAATGTGCTCTGTAGGGTCAAGAACAAAGAAAAGCCAGGAAGTACTGTTCCCGATGTGGTCTCTGTCATCTGTTCTGTATGCCTGTGAGGTCTGGCCTGGAGCTCCAACTGAACTTCAGTTACCCTCATGCCCTGTCCCTCCTCTAGGTCGGATCCTTGGGACCATGGCCTTGTCCAGCGCATTGCTTTCCGAATCTGAAAAGGATTTCTTTACGGTAGCACTTTAGCACAGTCAGACACTGGAAGAACTATGGAATAGAAGGTAAATTCACAGCCTAACAGAAAGCAAAAATAAGGTGCAAAAATATGAGCAATTGAAGAAATGCAAATTATAAAAAAGCAAATGCCTTTGTTAACCTAGGAAATTAGAGAGGAATTTCAAAAAGAGAAAAGACAGTACGCAAGATACTAAAGCAAGCATTCTATGTTGTTGACAAATGAAAACTGGAATCACTTTTTTGGAAAATAATATATATTAAGAGTCTCAAAAATGGCCATATTCTTTGATTTAGTAATCTGCTTCCTAAGATTTATTATAAAGAATCACATTTTTTTTTCTTGCGATACTGGGCGTTGAACCCAGGATCTCGTGCTTGCATGCTTTGCAAGTGCTGGACCACTGAGCTGCACCCCAGGCCATGTTTTTACTTTTTTTTTTTTTTTTTTCCTGTACTAGGGCCTGGACCCAGGGCCTGGACCACTGAGTTGCACCCCCAGCCCATTTTATAGATTTTATTATTTTCTGAGACAGGGTCTCGCTAAGTTACACTGACTGTCTCTGGTCTTGAACTTGCGATCCTCCTGCCTCTGCCTCCTGAGCCACTGGGATTACAGGCATGTGCCACCGCACCCGGTTAAGAATCACATATTTAGAAAAGACTTCTGTACAAAATGGTTCACCCTAAGGTTATTTATAATAGCTTTAGGTTAGGCAACTATCAAAATGTTTTAATTTAAAGTCTCTTTAATATGGAAAAATGTTTAAGATAAGAAAAAAACACAAATATATAAGCATAATATGAACTTTGTGTCATATTTATGCAAATACGTACCATTCATCTTCATAGATACACTATGTATAGTATATATAAATACATATACATACATGTTGCTAGGTGCTGTTGAGTTGGGTCTGACTTATAGTGACCCTATGTACAGCAGAATGGAACATTCCTTGATTCTGTGTCAGGTACATGATCTTATTTATGTTTAAGCCCATTGTTGCAGACACTGTGCCAATCCATCTAGTGGAGTGTTTTCCTTTTTTTTGTTGACCTGCCACTCTCCCAAACATGATGTTCTTTTCCAGGGATTGGTCCCTCCTGACTACATGTCACTGCGGCCCCTGATCTCATTAGATGTTCATAAACTAAGCAGGGTCGGGCCTGGTTAGTAGTTGGATGGGAGGCCGCCTGGGAACACCAGGCGCTGTAGGATTGGGAGAAGGACTGGGCAACCCACTCCCAGAAAACAACCAGCCATTGAAAACCCTATGAATAGCAGAGAAGCACTGATAATACTGTCTCCCCTATTGCATGTAGGGTCGGTATGAATCAGACACCAACTCAGTGTCCCCTAACAACAACAACAACAACAACAACAACAACAACAACAACGACAACGTTCTATGAGGTGAAGACAGCTTTAGCCTCATACTGCTAAGGCAAGGGTCAGGAAATGGGGACATGATTTCTACTCAGAGGGAACAGAACATACATACGTGTACGTGTGCATCTACAGGTACGCTAAAGTGTTAACGCGCAGCGTTCTCTCAACAATTTTCTTTCTGCTTTTCTGAGACAAACAAGAGCCTGCCATCTGTCAGATTGGGAGCCGAGGTCTGTGAAAGACAGTACAGGGCCCAGGAACAGCTCACACTTCCTGGCCTTGCAGAAAAAGCGTGGGTGTGTCTTTTACCCAGGGTAATGCTAGATAGCCAGGAAATGCAACAGATGCCCACTGAAATGCAGTAGCTATCAGCCAGGCGCAGAAAGTGTAAGTTACTACTGAATATGTCAGCTAAAAGAAAGTTTTTCTTTTTTCCTTCCTGAAAAATAGAAGGGTTTAGATCCATAGTCAGGCCTGTGTATCTGCTGGTTCTGCATGTGGGCATCCAACCAAGCACAAATGGACAATATTAAAAAGAATTATTGTGTCTGTACTAGAGATGTATAGACTTTGTTTTCATGTCATCATTTCCTAAACAATACAGTATAACAATTATTTGCAAAGCATTTACATTGTATTATTATAATTAATGCAGAAGTGACTTGAGTATACCAGAGGCTGTGGGTAAGATATATGAAAACACTATGCCATTTTAAGTGCTGGGATTTAGCTCAGTTGGTAGAGCACTGCACTGCAGTCTCTGAGGTCCCAAGTTCAATTCCCAGCACCGCAAAAGTGGGAGAAGGACCTGGCAATCCACTCCCAAGGCAATCCCGAAACAATCAGCCGTTGAAAACCCTATGAGGGTCTGAGTATGAGTCAGATACCGCCTCGATGGCACCTAACAACAACATGACATTTTACAGGACCTGAACACACACAGATTTTGGTACCCTTGGGGGTCCAGGAACCAATCCACATGAATTCCAAGGGATGACTGCAACAGAGAGGGAAGGTCCCCATGTTCAGTTCCATGATGCCTGTATAGCTCTCAGGGAACTCAATCTGTTACCTCTTTGGCAGATTTCTTAGGCAATTAGAATTTGTGTGGGTACGAGAATAAATGAGAAATTCTGTTTATAGATATTTATATATTTTTGAAACAAATAAATAGTAAAGAGGAAAGGCTCCTATCTCATTTTATATTACTGTATATGGATACCCACCACCAATAAAACATTTAAATGTGCAATAAAATTATTTGTAATGACTCTGCAAATATGAAGTACTCTGATTAAAAATAGTAAAGTACATCATATAAAAGAATTCAGTGCGCGCTATAATTTCATATAGTAAGATTTGTTTCTATATCTCAAACTAGATCATTACTATTAGACATGAAGCCAAAACCTACCATCTTAATTATTCATTTTTTTTTTTAGTAAATATAAATCTTGTAAAAAGTGGCTTCTTTCCTGGATGAATAGCAAGCAGAAGTGTTTACGCTTCTGTTACTCGCTCCCAATGTAATTTTCCCACAGAAGCCTGACTACAGAAGATATGCATGGACTGACTAAGTGTGCACTATTTGTCTAAGGAATCTTCTGATTAATACCAACTGGTCTTTATACAATGCGCAGTCATTCTGAACACACTTACACTAACCTGATACCCAATTTTCTGGGAGGCAGAACAACTCAATTGCTCATGAAAATTGACACTGCAAAGCAGCCCACAGCAGCAACCTGGCAGTTGCTGCTACCTTCTTCTCATAGGCAGGGACTTGGGGATGCTGAGGCAAGCGGGCCTGTTTGGGGACACAGAGCTTGGACCAGGCTCACACTTGGAACGTAGGGGCAAGAAGGGCCCCCACTGTAATTCAGGCCCAAAGCCACTGAGCCCAGCCCCTCTAACTGCTAATTCCGACTTGGATTATCCTGTGGCTTGAGTCAGCCAGAGCAGTAGGGAATGGAGACAGGACTCATCTTTGCATATCATATTTTTTTTTAAATTAAGGAATAAAAGAGGAAAGAACACAAAGATGTTAGCAGAGTTTATCATCTCCAATTTTTACCACCCCAAATAATTTTTTTTCCTAATGAGAAAATACAAAACACTCATTTGGTGACAGTTCAAGTTTAGTTTGTATTTCAAAGGCATTTCCAGGCCCAGGAATAATATTTCCGTCCTTCACGGGGTCAACCAAGACCATAATTATCTTTCCTCACTGAAGGCGGCCTCTGCCCTCAGCTTCTTCAGAGGCTGGGCAGAACATGAGGCCCCTGCCTGCCGCGGGGTTCCTGAGGAGTGTGTGAGGAGAGGACGTTTTACATGGGTGCAGGAGGCCAAGAACCAGCGGAGGACAGCGATCCCCTAGGACCCGCACCAAAGGTGACAGACAGCCTGCAGGAGTACTGCAGCCCCAGGAAGAGGACACGGCCCCGGGGGGCTGCAGCACACAGAGCCGGGCAGGAGAGGGCACAGGGGAAAGAGGAGGAGGGAGGGCACTCGGTTAAGTGCCAAGCGAGCCCGTCGCGTCAGACTGTGGTGACAAAACCATGGTAACTTTTGGTCTTTACAGCTTTTTTGGAATTCAAAGTTGGGGGTGAGGTACCCATGTGTTTTCAAACATTAATAAAAGCTGGCATATTGAGAGCAGCCCTGTGCTATGTGCTTTTACTGCTCAATGCTGTTCTTTTTCTTTTGGGAGTAGGGGGTTGAATCCACAGCCTCGCACACATGCTGCAAGTGCTCTACCAGTGAGCTGCACCCTCGGGCCCATTTTCAAGTTTTTATCTGAGACAGGGTCTTGCTTAGTTACCCAGGCTGCCTCTGGCCTCGAACCTGTGGTCCTCCTGCCTCTGCCTCCCGATTCGCTGGGATTGCAGGCATGAACCACCATGCCCTGTCTCAATATTGGTCTTGACATTTATCCGTATTGAAGAATGTAGTTCTAGTTCATTTATTTCAGTTGCTCCAAGGTAATTAGTTGACTGTAACATAATTTTCTTTTGTTGTTATTAGATAACTGCAGTTTTAGTAAAATTTTGTTTAATACACATCTCTTGAACGTGTGTTTTCGTGTGTGATGCTGAAAATAGACCCCGTGGCCTTGTTCCTGCTAGGCGACCCTCCTCCACCAAGCGACATCTGTGGCCCCGAGGTTTAGTCTTTCCATACCCTGTTTAAGAAACGCTTCTCTAGCCAAGTGTGGTGGCGCATGCCTATTATCCCCACACTTGGGAGGCTGAGGCAGGAGGACCAACGGTTCCAGGCCAGCCTGGGCTACACAGCAAGTTCAGGGCAGCCTGGCCTACATAGTGAGACTGTCTGCAAAAGCAACCAACCAACCAACCAACCAACGCACCAACCCCTCCAAAACACAAAACCAAGATCAAACAAAAAGCCTCCAAACACACACACAAAACCAAAAAGCCTTCTCTGTCGTGCGTCGCTTTCTATGAAATTAAAAAATGTTGAATTAGAGAACCATTTTCCCGTTTAATCATCCACTTAAGTGCTATTTCTTATTGATGACTCCATTCTTCTCCTGATAATCCATAATTCTTTCTTATTCATTTTCCGTGGTGCCGGGGAAGAAACCCAGGGGCGTGCACATGCTAGGCAAGTACTTTACTACTGGACTGTATTCCTGTCCCTCGGTTTTTCAAGACAGTGTTCCAAGGTAGCTCAGGCTGGCCTCGAACTTGCTAGGTAATGCAGGCCAGCTTCAAACTTGTGATCCTCCAGCCTCTGCCTCCCAAATACTTGAATTACAGGCATGTGACACCACACCCCATTATACACTGCAATTCTTACACTGACTCACAATGGCACGTGTCTGGCATTACCGTGCTGGTGCCCAGCCGCTGTTCCTTTCCCAGCCTGACGACTCCGTGGGGCTGAGCAGCTGTGGCCACCTCTGCCTTCCTCCCGCTCCCGGCCTGGAAGGAGGACCTGCTTCAGTTCCCTTCTCCAGCACTTCTCCTGACTGCAGGCACGATGGCCATTTCTTTGGTCACACCCCCAAGCACCGCTGTGTCGGGGGCTGACTTTACATGCCCAGCGTGGCCTCGGTCACTGATCTTTGGACAAGTCCAAGGAGGTGCGGAGCTGGGAGGGCCGAGGCCCGTGTGTTAATGGAGATGTGCTAGAGAGGAGAGGCCACGAGCCACACCCTTCTCCACCCGGCCTCACCCGCCCACTCAGCTCTGGGGAGGAGGGCTGAGGAGGCTGGGGAGGAAGGGGAATCAGCAGTCTCCCTCCACAGTGGGCCACAACTCAGGCTTTTCTCACAGGGGGACGAAACTTCGGTCACCGGTGAGAGTGCCCCAGAGCCAAGGCCACTTCTTAGGATCATGTCCTGCCTGCTGTTGGAAATTATAGTTGCTTATTTTCTCAGTGCAGGAGAAGGATGTGGCAGCCCATTCCCAAAACAATCCCGAAACAGCCACTGAAAACCCTCTGAGGGTTGCTATGAGTCGGACAAGACTCAACGGCACCTAACAACAAGAACATTTTCTCAGTAAGGCTGGGCTTTATTAGCTCAGTTGGTAGAGCGCTGCCCTGCACTCACTGAGGACTTGGGTTTGATCCCTTGTTGTTGTTGTCAGGGGCTGTCTAGTCGAGTTCGACTCATAGGGACCCTCACAGTGTTTTCAATGGCTGTTTCGGGATTGCCTTGGGAGTGGGCTGCCATGTCCTTATCCCATTTTGCGGTGCTGAGAATTGAACTCAGGACCTCAGAGACTGTAGAGCAGCGCTCTACTAACTGAGCTAAATCCCAGAGGGTTTGATCCCTAGCACCTCAAAAACGGGAGAAGGACGTGGCAGTCCACTCCCAAGGCAATCCTGAAACAGTCAGCCATTGAAAACCCTATGAGGGTCACTGAGTTGGACCCAACCCGACACCATCTAGCAACAATAACACTCTCTCAGTGTGTTTTCAGCTATTTTTGTCTATTTTCCACCCTCTTGTTCCTTTTGTATAATCAATATGAGATGTCAGAAATGTTTAGTGAAGAAATTATTTTCAAAATTAGAATTTAAATTATGTCACATAAGCCTTTGAGCTCCTTGGAGGAACTCTTATGAAAATCTCATGACTATACACAACAGTAGAAGTCTTGATGAGAAACATTTCTAAACTTAAATATTCCTTTTTTTAAAGTAGGAAGATATAGACTCTGAAAAGCCAAACACAGGCGTTCTACAACTTCCAAAAGATAAGAAAAATAGTCCAGTAAGAACCACTCAAGTGACTAACAGTATATACATGACTTTTCTTCACTGAAGACTCAAAGGGAATCATTAACTCCACATCTGATACCATTAACGTGATGAAAATGTCCTTCTCCTTAGGCTGTGACATTCATTTCCCTGTAAATTACAATCTGAGAATACTCTGACATGTCTCAGAAAAATCTCTTCAGAAACTCTCTCCTGTCCTTAAAGACAACAGGAATTATTATAGGACGTAATTAAAATGCCTGGACAAGGCAATGATCTTTTTAGAAATACATTTCTCACCTTAAATAAGTTCTCTTGATAGGACTCACAAGAAACTCTCTAATGGCTTCAAGTATTTTCAGTGTATGAAATGAAACCAAACCATTGTATGTATTTATTAATATGAGGAACTATCAAAGAAGGTAAAATGCCTGTAGAACAAATTAATTACAATTAGTATGGATGGCCGTGTGTGTGATTCTGAAGCTCATTATCATAAAATGAAGGCAGCCCCTCCAGTGAAGACCGTTACGCATTGTGACACAGGGTAGTGGTTTCTCCAAGACCAAGCGAGGGAGAGAACCACTGCCGTCTCCCACGGGGTGGTCTGCACACGTGACAGCTTTCCCGGCCACGAAAATGGCCACCTTTCAAAACCCAGGACTTCATTAACAAATTAGAAACTACACAGATATTTAAAAATCAGTTGTCCTATCCTTTTAAAGACAGACTCTCTGCATCTTTCCTCAACAAAGCTTTTGTTTTGTTTTGTTTTCTTTAAACAGAGTCTTCCTACGTAGCCCAGGCTGGCCTTGAATTCAAGATCCTCCTGACTCAGTTTCCCAAGTGCTGAGATCAGAGGCTACCTGAAGCTTTTTAATTATAGGAATGATTATGAGGTCATTTTAGTAAGAGGAACTAAAGGAAACATTTGATTGTCTCAAAATCAAGAAAACAAAAATCTTTGCAACTGGGTCAGTAAGCAACTTCATGATAAATGGAGAAAAGACTGAGGCTGTCCATGATTTTGATTTACTTGGTTCCACAGTCAACACCCATGGAAGCAGCAGCCAAGAAATCAAAAGACGCATTGCATTCAGAAACCTGTTGCAAAGACCTCTTTGAAGTGTTGAAAAGTAAAGAGGTCCCACTGACGATGAAGATGCACCTGGCTCATGGCATGGTATTGTCAGTCGCTCCATATGGGTGTGAAAGCTGGAGACTGAATAAGGGAGACGGGAGATGAACTGATGCTTTTGAATTATGGTGCTGGAGATGAATATTGAATATACCATGGACTGCCAAAAGAACCAACAGATCTGTCCTGGAGGAAGTGCAACCAGAGTGCTCCTTGGAAGCGAGGATGGCCAGACTGCGTCTTGCATATTTTTGTCATGTAGTCAGGAGAGACCAATCCCTGGAGAAGGACATCATGTTCGGGAGAGTGGTGGGCCAGTAAAAAGAAGGAAAACCCTCCACTAGACGGACTGACACAGTGCCTGCAACAATCGGCTTAAACATCTTAAAAAAGATCATGTGCCTGGCACAGTGTTGGGGAGTAGGAGTGTTTTGTTCTGTTGTACATAGGGTCACTAAGAGTTGGACCCAACTGAATGGCACCTAACAACAACAAACTCCCATTGTTATGTGTACAATGTTGGTTAACCACCCAAGCAAGTGGCTCGTTTAATTTTTTGAGGACACACAGCTGTAATATGATAAAAGTTGCTGAGAGAAAAGGCCCTTTGGGGGGCATACGATTTCTAGCGGTTCACGGCAGCCAGCAGCACCTGTGTATCGGTATTGAAAACCTCCACGGTTAACATCATTTCCTGCTTCTATTTTAGGACAGGGCTGGGGTTCAGTTCAGGTGGTAAAGTGTTGCTCTGTGTTCTCTGAGGCCGTGGGTTCCATCTGCCAGCAATGCAAAAATGGGAGAAGGATTTGGCAGCAGACTCCGGAAGCAAAACCCCCAAAACAATAAGCCATTGAAAACCCTATGAATAACAGAGAAGCACTGACATAGTGCTAGGCACGGCACAGTGTTGGGGGATGTTTTGTAGTGTTGTACATAGGGTCACTGTGAGTCAGACCTGACTCGATGACACCTAACAACATTTTAGGACAGGGTCTTTGTTGGGGCTTTTGCATCTACTCCTGGTTAATGCACGAAGACGTCTGTGTGTAGTTTTGGTGACCATGTGAAAGATGTTCCGTGACTAGGAGAGAGCGGAGCAAAGGAGGGAGGAAAGGGGTATTTCTGGAGAGGGTCTTGTCTCTTTAGACTCTGGAGGGGTCCCTCACCCCCTTCAAGGGTAAAGAGCTGAGACCTCTGCCATAGGAGAAAAAAAGCCAGAGGGGTTCCTGCTGGAACTCCCAGGATTCCCACCACGGACAGCAGCAGGGCTCAGGGAACTGCTATTCAGGTTCTGGAGCAGGGGCGCCCAACCTTTTGGCCGCACTGAGTGAAGGGGAACTGTTTTGGGCCACACATAAATTACATGACATAGGTACTACTTATACATAATGGGGGGGGGGGAGGGGAGGCCATGAAGGAAATAAATGCTAAAAAGCACATGCTATTAAAAGATTTTGTGAGAAGCCAGGCGTGGTGGCGCACACCTGTAATCCTAGCGGCTTGGGAGGCAGAGGCAGGAGGATCGCAAGTTCGAGACCAGAGGCAGTCTGCGTAACTTAGCGAGACCCTGTCTCAAAAAAAGTAATAAAAGTGGGCTGGGGGTGCAGCTCAGTGGTCCAGCACTTGCAGAGCATGCAGGCGCGAGGCGCTGGGTTCAACCTCCAGTACCACACACACACACAAAAGATTTCATGAGGCTGCAGTACTAGCAGTTGTGGGCGCGGGGCCATAGGCTAGACACGCTTGCTCTGGAATGAGCGGCTTCTCTGTGCAAAGCAGAAGTGGCAAAGGAAAAGAAATGAAAGCTACGGTTAGAGGCATCACTGGATTATTTTTTGGAGCTGAAGACTCTGATGAAGAGTTGCCCCTGACTTATGATGAGCTGTTGAGTCTGCCAACTTCTTTTTAAACAGTAGTACTACACTTCTAAGCCTGCAGCCGTGGCATCCGATCCCGTCAGATTTCGGAAGCTAAGCAGGGTCGGGCCTGGTTAGTACTTGGATGGGAGACCACCTGGGAATGCTAGGTGCTGTAGGTTTGGGAAAAAGCCCTGGCAACCCACTCCCAAAAATCAATCTGCCATTGAAAGCCCTATGAATAGCAGAGAAGCAGTAACAATACTGTTTCGACTGTTGTATGTAGGGTCGCTATGAGTCAGACACTGACTCGATGGCACCTAACACCACCACCACCACCACCACCACCACCTCTTCTAAATCTCAGTAAACTCCAGAAGGGTTAAGAAGGCAGGACTTCATGGAGCAAGAACCATACCCTATCAGCTTTTATTGTTACTGTCTAAAGCCAAAAAAGGCTAAGTGTGTTTGCTGAATGAACACACAAATCAAAGAAACGTAACTCAGACTTTGTTTCTTTCAAGTCCATCAGATATAAATTTTTTCCACAGGTAAATGCCACTCCTGGATACATACAGTCCTACGATTCTTCAAGGCGTAATTCCCCGCGTGCATATATTCAGTAGTTCAGAAATACTGTGCCATGCGATGGGAAGGAGCGAATGGGAAAAATCCCACCAGAAAGCATGGTTTTCATAGGCCACACAGTGCACAAAGACAAAGGGCTGTGGGGAGGGCACGGAGACGGGTTAGGACACCTGGGAAGTTGCCCTGGGGCCATCACTTTCTAGTTCTTGGTTTTCTAGTCTGCACAGTGAAGACTTTGGGACTCTATTAGCATTTCAAACTTTTTAAAAAGCAAAACTCATGCTCTACCCTTCTTCCTTTTCCCCCAAGTGAAAGGAGGGACATTTCAATATGTAGAATGGACTCCACCTAAGTGCTCTGCACAACACTGGCCCTGCCGGCTCCCCCCCACGCGCAGTCATCCGGGACCCCTCCTGTGACCCTCGGGTCCTGGAGGTGCATGGTGGACACGTGCTGGATAGCTTTCAAGCTTACTCCAGGCCTTGCCTTTCCCGTTACAGCAGAGGAAGAAACATCCGTCTGTCTTCACAAAGATCCATTTGTGGTGTTTCTTCTCAGTTCTTCTGGGGGTTCCTGCAATCATCCCCACTCCATGTACCCCTTCGTATGAGCTCCTTTCTCCACTGCTTCAATCCAACATGCTGACTCTACTTCTGCCTCAAAGCAGCAGCTTCCTCCCCGGTGCCTCTTTCTCTGTTCATCCGCCCATTTCTTTATGGAAACAGCACTTTGTGCGGAGTCCCTGGTGAGTGAGACAGACGCTTCCTGACTGTCTTGGTTCTTATTACAGATCCTTAGTTCTTGTGAAGTGGCTCTGCCTGTGCCCAGCATTTTGGCACTGCTTCCTGACACCTATGACATGCCACCTTCTGCTCACATGCGTAATGAAGTCAGGAGAGAACCTGAGTAACTGGGGGAGCTTAGTGCATTCTGAAAAACAAGCCTCTCTGGAAAGACCAAACCCCCAGAGATCAAAGGCAGATAACAAGAGCCTGAAGATAATCAGGGCTGGGATTTAGCTCCGTTGGTAGAGCACTGTGCTACAGTCTCTGAGGTCCCAAGTTCAATTCCCAAAATTGAACCGCAAAAATGGGAGAAGGATGTGGCAACCCACTCCCAAGGCAATCCTGAAACAGTCAGCCATTGAATACACTATGAGGGTCGCTATGAGTCGGATACTGACTCAACAGCACCTAACAGCAACAACAAAGATAATCAAGGCTGAAGAATGAGAACATTAGTAATGAAGTTTTGGGTGACCAATGGAGGACATTCATGGCTTTTCCGTAGGCTCTTGTAGGAGCCTCAATGGATGCGCTGATTAAACAGACACTGGGCACCATCAAAAGGAGAGGGGCTGGAAACCCAGTACCTGGGGGCAGGTCCCCACTGACACCATATGGAAAACAGCCCCTGTCCTGCTTCCTGAAAGGCCTCTCTGTGTCCACACTCTGGTCCAAGCCAGGTCACCACTAGTGGTGGCCCAGTCACAGTGGCAGACAGCCCTACTACCCCTGAGCCAGGACGGCTTCTTGCAGAGGACAGTGGTCACAAAGCGACACCTGCCTGCACGGTGTCTGGATTCAAGAGAACTAGTCAATGAAGACAAGGAGGCCTGCCACCTTGCTAAATGCTTCTGTTAAAGATCAAGAAATCGCTCCTCTCTTGTGGCTTCGGTTCCAGGATTTGCCTCTGAAACACTAGTAATTTCTGGCAGGCGGAGGGCACACTAATACACTGACCTTTCAAATCTGAGCTAAAGGTGGAGCTGATGTAATAAGAAGAACTAGGACTATTTTATCCTGAGTTTACGAAGTCTTTGTGCAACTAAGCAACTCACATGCCACAGCTGTAACATAAAAGACGTGACTCTAATCCGAATCTTTAAGCCGAGACTGAATCGTGGGGCTTCTCCACAATACACTTTTTCAGTTTTTAGTTCACAGGCTAACCTTCACCTCTCATCTAAATGGGCTGCAAAGCTAAATTCTCAATACATCTCTAAACCTCTTGACTATTACAGCCTTTGGGAACTGAAACTTGCTTGAAATAGAGGAAACCTGAGGCCAAGTATAGAAGAATTAGCTAAAAATGAGAAAAACAAGATGGAGAACCCTTAAAAAAAGAACTGAAATAAAGCAAGAAATTCCCTCCTGTGCAAAGGTTGAGAAGCGAATGCATATCCTTCAGACTGTCCGCCCAGGTCAAGAAGACAGTGTGCTACTGAAATATGGTCAGGGCGAGGGCTGGTATTCAAAGCCAGAGTTCTGCGCAGTCAGATGGACTTCTCATTCCCAAGGCTGAGCCCCTCATTTTTCAGCACCTGCACTGGCCATGCTCAGACCCAGGTGCACGGACCTCCATGCACACCAGGTACCCAGCCGGGCTCCTCAGAAGAGTAAGGAAGGAGAGGCATTCTAAGATGGGCTTACTGTTTGAGAGTATATTCTTTATCATAAAGCTACCCGAAGACTCTTGGGTGGAATGTGTATGATGAACCTCCAGGATTTTTTCGCTGACAATCTAGAAAAGCAGCCCACCAGTACTAAAGCTCTCTTAAAGATTAGAAATTACTGGAGACAAATCAACATGCACAGTATTGAGGATCCAGTATTAGTGGATTCCGGAAATGTATTTATGGAATTCATGGCAAAGTTTAAAAAGGTTTAGGAAGCCATCCATTCAATAACAAATCTTCCGCATCAGATGGAGAAAACAGAACACGTTGTCTTTTAAGACAACATGAAGCTGGGCCTGTAATCAATCCTAGCTGCTTGGGTGGCTGAGGTGGAAGGACTGACTGAGTCCACAAATTCAGTACCAAAAAAATGGGACCCTGTCTCCATCAAAAAAGGGAAAAAATCATTTATCTGTATTTGTTGTATGTCATGAAGCATATTTGACCCATGTATACGCTGCTTCCAGTCATTTGCTCATTTAAAATAATGGCTTTGTAATTGGACTTTAAAAATTATCAGCGTGTTAATATGCAGCTTTCTGCTGCACAGGACTGGTGTCTAAGCCAACAAGACTTTATTTATGTGCAAGAGCTTCCGGTGATGAATTCAGAGTAATGAACTTCTGGGGAAAAGATTATGAAGAAACGCAGGGCTTATCGAAAGCAATACTGAAAACCAGGTACACGGTTACTTACAATTAGCTGCTTCAGCCCCACGAAAGACTGTTCCACCGAGTTGGCATTTAAGACTTGTCTCTTTGCTGCGGCTTTTTCTCCCAGGAAGCGAAGCATCAAGTCTTTGACTGCATCTCCCTGGAAAGAGTGTCAGAAAAACATGTCAGGACAATAAAATGTTCATTAAACTCAGCTAACCAGAACCCATAACTAACCGTAAGTTCTTTTTACTCCATGGCTCACGGAGGTGAGGACAGTGGTTCTAGTACAGGGAAACTTCAACTAACCAGAAGCTGAATTACCACAGTTGTTAATCAACGGGGTTTTTAAAGAATTGCTCTCTATTTTGAAGTTCTTGTTGTTGTTGTTGTTAGGTGCCGTTCAGTTGGTATCCAACTCATAGTGATCCTCATAGGGTTTTCAATGGCTGACTGTTTCGGGATTGCCTTGGGAGTGCATTGCCAGGTCCTTCTCCCATTTTTGCGGTGCTGGGAATTGAACTCGGGACCTCAGAGACCGCAGTGCAGCGCTCTACCCACTGAGCTAAATCCCAGCCCTCTATTTTGAAGAGGAAACGGTAAATCAATCACCACCTTCTAGGCTTCCAGGGAGAGGCAAAGACCTCGCCAGGAGCAGGGCTTCGGGTAATGGGCTCAGGGGGCCGGGGGGTGGGGTGGGGTTTTGATGCTGCGGGGAAGGAGGGCTCGCAGACATGGGAAGGGTGCAGAGACCTCAACAGGCCTCTGCCCAGACCCCACCAGCTCCCATGCTGGCCGGGCAGGCCAAGAAAGCTGCTGCCAGTCACCTGGAGACTCCACCCTCTTCTCAGCGCAGAATCCACTAGCTAAGCCCAGAGTGGACAGAGGGCTCCCTTCCCAGCATTGGCCCTGGGGCCCAGGGCTCGCAGTGGGTACACATTATGATGTGTGTTCACCTTTGCAACTGGGCAATGTCTGTCTCCTAACCTGGCTCCTCAGGTTATTCCCACCTGGAGAGGGGCTGAAGGACATTAAAGGTGGAACCCCAAGTATGTTATTTGCCTTAAAGGGCAGCCACGGGAGGAAGGAGCGGGGAGGAGAAGGTGCACTGTGCCGCCTGGGAAGGTATGTGCCAAGGGCCTGGAGCCACCTGGGAGAAGCCCTCAGTCGGCATAAAACCGGGGACAGCCATTGCAGGGAGTCAGGTGATCAGGGTCCATGAGCAGCACAATTTCCCAAGGCTCTACAAGGTGACACACGCCTGAGCCAGAGGCCACCAGGTCAGCTCCCTACGGGGACGGGGAGTCACCACACTCATGTTGAGGCCATCAGCGCGCAGCTCTCTGCCTGTCTGGGTGGTGGCACAGGCCCAGGGAGCCCCCAGGCCTATTTGCTGGACAGGATCCTTCCAGGTCGGCACAAGGCCACCAGGGTCCGGGGCCATGGCTGCAGGCATAGCATGAGGGGCAGGGGTGGGGGAGGTGGGAGCAGCAGCTGTGAGGTCAGGCGCAGCACGTTCCCTGAGTCCCGCTCTGACTGGAGCCCTCCGGCTGCTGACACAGCCCCAGGGCCCCGAGGTCTCCCGGGGGAGCCGAAGAGAGCCACTAAAGCTACGACACTCTGGAGGAAGGGTGGGCCAAAGCCACCATCTCTCCACCTCAGCCCAAGCCGCCGCCACTCACAAGAAGGCTGAGGCAGCACTGCAGGCCGGCACAGGGCCCCTCTCGCCTGGGCTTCCCCACCGCCCGGCCTCCCCCTGGGCTTCTGCCCCACTTCCCGCAGAAGCAGACCTGCCATACACAGGGTGACTCCAACCTTTCGCTAACTTTCAAAATGGTGAGACTTAAGAACAAGGACAAAGCGGCAATGTGTAGCGAGAGATGCAGCACAGCCGAGGAAACCCCCTGGCTCCCGTCCTGTGGACACCTTCCACAGACAGACACCCTCGGCTGTGCTGGCTCCTGGGGCTGCTCCTGCCGTGAGGGCTGGGCTGGGGGCATAAAGAAGCCAAGCCACGCATCTTCCCACACCAGGAAAGCAACCCAGGGACGTTCTCACTGAGGTCCCACTGCAAGTCTGTCCACACGAGGCCCCTGGGGGTAGAAGTGTGTGACTAACCGATGTCTCAACTAGGGAGGACCAAAAACGCAACCGAACATCCTACACTGACCCTCCCTCCCGCAGGTCCCTCGAGGGAAGGTGACCGTGGCACGGGAGGCCTCGAGACGGCCGACGGCACCTCCCACGGCCGCCAGAGGGAGGAAGGAAGCTCCCAAGGCTGGAGATCCGCAGCCGGCCACGACCTGAGGCTCTTCTCTGTCTAGGCGAGTCTGGGGGCAGGGCCCGGGTCTCACTCGGGCTGGCCATGGAGAGCGCCACCCCGTTTCCCTGGGCAGGGTTCCCCTGGGCAGGGTTCCCCATGCTCCTGCCCCGCAGAGGAGCCTCAGGGATCCCGTCTCTGATGCAGAGCGCAGGGCTGCACCGCCTGGGACCCTGACAGGAACGAGGGGCTGGGCATGGGTGCTGAAAGGCGGGCAGCCCTGGAGCCTGGCCCGGGACTCGCTGAGCTGCCAGCCAGGGCTCTGGGGGAAAAGTGGGCTGGTCCTCCCGGAGCGGTGTGCTCTCTCCCGGGGACGCGAGCCACTGGAGCCAACGACTACAACAGAATGAAGCCCAGGCTGGTGGGACCGGAGCCCACACCGCACTGGAGTGACCGTGACATAGGGCTCCTCAGAGGGTCACACACAGGGGCCCCACATAACCCAGAATCTACCCCTAGATTCCTGTCCAAGAGAACTCGATGTGTGGCTGATGAGTGGGTAAGATGTGGCCCGGCCACACAATGGAGTCCTGCTTGACCACAGAAAGGAATGGGGAACTGATCCACGCTACCCCACGCTGACTCCTGGAAATGTTACGCTACGCCAAAGAAGCCAGCCCCGAAAGACCACGTCTTGTATGACTGCATTTACAGGAAACATCCAGAATAGGAAAATCCATGACGACAAGAAACAGATTAGGGGTTGCCTGGAGCCTGAGTGGGGGTAGGGAACGGGGGTGACTGCCAATAGGCTTCGTTTACAGGAACAAAAATGTTCTAAAAAACGACTACGGTAACAGTCACACAACTGTCAATACCAAGAGCCACTGAACTGTATGTTTTAAATGTGTGTCGTACGTGGAATGTGAATTACACCTCCATAACGTTGTAAAAACAGAAACAAACCTAAACCCCTTTCCTTATGAGGCCCCAAAGAAATCAGAATTTATGAGAACGCTCTCACAGGCAAATTCGCTTTGGGCCAGTTACAAAATGGCTTCGACTAAACTCCCCAAAGCCTCCCTAGTTCACTCAGGGCTCCAATTTAATTCCACGTTCTTTAGATTGTGAACCCAGAAAGGGAGAAAGTCCTTTTGTGAGTGAGGGGAACAAAAGCAGCGGCAGTTAGCTTTTGCTTCTGTCCACGGCGGAGTACCCGGGACTGGACTTGCGGTCCTAACGAGGACATCTGCAACTCTGGACAAAATAAACCAACTGTGATCTGAGAGGAGGGGCCGTGAGTGTGCTCTTGAGCCCAGGCACTCTGGACCGCAGCGTGGGAAGAGAATCCCGGGCAGAGTGTGGCGAAATTGCTGAGGCGAGGAGACGGAGTGGGCATTGAGGGGCCCGAGCTGGGAGGCATGCGCAGGCCAGAGGTCTGGAGAGCAGGGAGCTGTGTCCCTTTCTTTTTTCTTTTCTTTGCTTTTCTTTTCTTTTTTTTTTTTTTTTTTTTTTTGCGGTACTGAGGGTTGAACCCAGGGCCTCGCGCCTGCATGCTCTGCAAGTGCTGGACCAGTGAGCTGCATCCCCAGCCCATTTTTTTAACTTTATTTTGAGACAGGGTCTCACTAAGTTATGCAGACTGCCTCTGGTCTTGAACTTGCGATCCTCCTGCCTCCACCTCCTGAGCTGCTGGGATTACAGGCGTGCGCCACCATGCCTGGCACTGCATCCCTGTCTGAGCACTGAGTTGCACACGCACAGGGTAGAGCACAAGGAGAACGGAGACGACAACAGAGCCACGAGCTGCCCAATTCAGAGCTCACAGCAGGTGGACAGATGGCTGGCATGGGCCACCACTGTGCGAGTCTCACTGAACACTCAACACACTCAGAATCAACTTTGGAAAGACCCCCTGGGCCAAGAGTACACGAGATGTGCTCCAAAATGCTACAAACAGACCTGAGAAAGACCACAAGTAACTGCAAGTAACCTACCTGACTGTCCGAACAAAGTGCGTGGCTTCTGAAGACAGGAAAATCCAGCCCCAAGACCCACAATGTCCACTTTGTACTAAAAAGTTACTGGCCACGAAAGAGAAAGCAATATGATCCACAACCAAGAGAAAAGTTAAATAGAAGGAGATGCGTAAGTTATAGAGACGATGGAATTTCCAGAGGAAAATGTGACAATGGCTCTTCTCAATGTTCTCAAGCACCTAACGTCAAATGTAAACACGATGGGGAAAGAAAAAGATAAAATAGGACCAGATGGAAATTCTGGAGATAAAAACCTGGCGAAGACAACGAATGGGATCAGTAGCACACAAAAAGGTGCAAAAGATAAGCGAATTTAAAGAAGCACCAACAGGGACTCCATACTTAAGCAAAACAGAAAATGGATGGAAAATAAAAATACCCAAACCCTATCTGTAGTGGTCACTTTGGTAACATCAAGCAATATGTGAAACTGGAATTTCTAGAAGGATGGGAGAGAGAAAACTCAAAAAAGTATTTGAAAGAAGTGATTAAAAAAGTTAAAAATTGATATGAAAATGATAAATTCATAGATTCAAGAGAGTCAATGAACCCCAAGCAAAATAAACATAAAAGCAAACCATGAGAAGGCACGTAAGAATCAAACTTGAACAATCAGCGATAAAATCTTACAAGTACCTAGGGAAGAAGTACATACTAGGTATTGAAAAGCCAGGTTGAGAACTACTATAGACTTCCCACAAGAAACCACGCAAGTCAGAAGACAATGAGACTGTGAGTAAAGTGCTGAAAAGGAAACAAAACCTTTAAAAACGGAGATGGACTACTTCTTTAAACTAATAAAAGGCTAACAGATCTACACCAAGAAATTAACATGTTTGCCCTTCAAAAGATACCATGAGGAAATGCAGAGGCAAAGCACCCACAGGAAAAATATTTGCAGACATTTAACTCACTTCTATCCAGAATATTTGTTGTTGTTAGGTACAGTCCAGTCTGGATTGACTCACAGCAGCTTTATGTACAACGGAACAAAACATTCCCCAACACTGTGCCGTGCCTGGCACCATGTCAGTGCTTCTCTGCTATTCATAGGGTTTCCAATGGCTGATTGCTTCAGCATTGCTATGAGTGGGCTGCCACATCCTTCTTCTATTTTTGCAGTGCTAGGGATTGAACCCAGGGCCTCAGAGCACGCAGAGGAGCACTCTACCAACTGAGCTAAACCCCAACCCATCTAGAATATTTACAGACATCTTAAAATGCAAAAAAATACAGATATCCAAAGCTTATAAGTATGACAAAAAGATTTAAAGATACTTTACAAAAATGATATATAATGAGCTTATATATCAAAGTGTTCCATATCATCCACTATCAGAGAATGCAAATTTAGGCTCCAATGATATAGCACTAAGTAACCACTTGTTAGGTGCTGTTGAGTCGAGTCTGACTCATAGCGACCCTATGTACAGCGGAACGAAACACTCCCTGACTCTGTGCCAGGCACACGATCTTATTTATGTTTAAGACCCTTGTTGCAGACTCTGTGTCAATCCATCTGGTGGAAGGTTTTCCTCTTTTACATTGACCTGCCACTTTCCCAAACATGGTATCCTTTTCTAGGGATTGATCTCTCCTGACTACATGTCCAAAATATGTAAGACGCAGTCTGGCCATTCTTGCTTCCAAGGAGCACTCTGGTTGCACTTCTTCTAGGACAGATTTGTTGGTTCTTTTGGCAGTCCATGGTATATTCAATAGACGTCTCCAGCACCACAATTCAAAAGCATCAATTCTTCCCCTGTCTCCCTTGTTCAATCTCCAGCTTTCACAATCATATGATGCAACTGAAAATACCACGGCATGAGTCAGGTGCATCTTCATCTTCAATGTGACATCTTTACTTTTCAATACCCTAAAGAGATCTTTTGCCACAGCTTTTCCCAAAGCAATGCCTCTTTTGATTTCTTGACTGCTGCTTCCACGGGTGTTGATTATAGAGCCAAGCAAAGCAAAATCATGGACAAACCCAATATTTTCTCCATTTATCATGACGTTGCATACTGACCCAGTAGGAAGGATTTTTGTTTTGCTGATGTTTGGTTGCAATCCATACTGAAGGCTATGTTCCACTATGCAGCCTCTACAATTGCTAAAATAACGTTGACTATACCAAGGATGTATAAAAACTAAGCTCTTGTATGTTGCTGATAAAGATGTAAAATTACGCACTCATTTTGGAAACCAGTTCAGCTACTCATAGAGTTGCACACACATTTATCACAAAACCTAGCTACGCACTATTAGGTTTTTACCCAAGAGAAATGAAAACATATCCACACAGAGGACTGTACATAAACATGCGGTTTCAGTTTGCTGTGTTTTTTTTTTTTTTTTTTCTTTTTTTGACATAGGGTCTTACTATATCGCACAGGCTGACCTTCGATTTGCAATCCTCCTGCCTTGGCCTCCCGAGTGCAGGGATTGTATGTGTGCACCACCGTGCCTGGCTTCTGGCATTCTTATCTTGCTAAATTACAAAGTACTGGAGCACGTGAGTGTGTGAAACACATGCACGCAGGCAGACTGCACGATACTAGCTCCGTGTACTGAGTTTTACATAAATAGTCCTTCATGGCTTCCTTTGAAAGCTTACCTATGATTTATACCACAATTTACTAGCAGATGGGTTTGGAACCTGCTCACAAGCTAGAAAGTGCCTGCAGCTGCACCTGTGGGGGTGAGGGAGCAGCAATGGTTGCAGGACAGTGCGAACTGAAGACTTCACGGGAGAGGCACTCAGCGGCAGAAGAGACGGCAGGCAGGCATCCACCCATCTCCCACCTCACCTTCTTGCGGCCACGTAGCGTTTCAGCCTTGCCTGAACGCGTGAATGCCTCAGTAACGCCTCTCCGTGCAGCCCTCTGCTTGGTGCAGCCACGTGACTCCTACTGTCTTCTGGGGAACACATTTCAAGAGGAGCCCCGCTGTGCCCCAGCCTCCCTCTTCCTGATGGTGGGGAGACATGACAGGCAGAAGAGGCTACCACCCCAAAGCCACCCCTGGCCCACAAATGGCTGACCTTCCCACCACAGTGACACAAACATCTGTCCTGTTCCAGCCACTCTAACTTAGGCTTTGTTGGCTCATGCAGCTTAGCCTACAGGCCAAATGACAGACTCATCAATGCTGTTTCCTTTTCAGATCAGGAAATCAGGCTACAGGTGTTCAGCGAATCCCCCATCACACAGCGTATTGGCAAAGCGAGCATTTGAAACCAATTCTTCCAATTCAAGCTTCCTACTATGCTCAGATACTGAGCAGGGGAATGATGCTCAGATACTGAGCATCAGGCAATTTCTGGAACTCCATGAAAAAAGTTTTTAGTTCTCCAAATAGTCTACTCACTCTTTACCAATGTCTAAAATTAAGCCACTTCATTTCTAGGCTGGCCTGGAAGTTGCTATGTCCACCAGGCTGGCTTTGAACTTTGTCAATCCTTCTGCCTTGGCGTCCTGAGTGCTGGGATTACAGGCATGTGCCGCCATGCCTAGCTTTTAGTTCTGCTTTTTTTTTGTTGTTTTTAAATGTGACTAAATAAATTATCTTTAATTTTAAAATATGTTATCACCATGTAAAGGCTGTATATATTCAAGGTGTCCAATGTGATGATTTGATGTGTACACTGTGTGTTGAATACAGCAGTCAATTAATTAATGCAGCTACCACCACCCATAGCTACCATCCGTGGGTGGGGGGAATGGTGAGGACGCTCAGAATCTGCTTTTGCAAGTTGCAAGTAACTAATACAGAGCTTTTGACTATAATCATCATGCTGTAGGCTAGATTCATAACACCTACACTTGAATAACTCAAACTTTGTATCCACTGACTGACGTTCTGTGGCTCCCTCCACACCAGCCCCTGGAAACCACCCGTCCTCTCTGCTGAGCTCAGCATTTTTAGATTACACAGGGGAGCGAGATTCTATGGTAATTGTCTGTGTGAGGGTTATTTCATGTAATATCATGTCCTCCACGTTTACCCATGGTGTCAGAAATATAAGATTTCCCTCTTTTTTAAGGACTGAGTACTTTCTCTATCCATTTATCTGGAAATGGACCCTTCGGTTGACTCTATCCTGGCTGTCATAAATAACACTGCAAGGAACACGGGCGTGCAGGCACCTCTGAGGTGCTGATTTCGGGGCCTCTGGACACATACCCAGAGGTGAGACTTTTGGATCAGACAGTAATTCTATTTTTAATTTTCTGAAGGCCCTTCACGCTGTTTTTGTAAAACAGCTAATTTCCACTCCCACTAACACTTGTTATCACCTGTCACCTAACAGGCATGAGGTGGCCTCTTTTTGTGGCTTTGATTTGCATTTCTCTGATGATTTCACGTGACTTCTCGTTCTTTGGCTCAAACACAGATCTCTATGAGACAGTCACAATGAGTCACCTATGTGGCAGAGAAGATACACAACATAAGACAAAGGGCCAGAACCAAGGCAAAGAGCCCTGAGCTCTGGAGCTGGCTTTGCTGTACATCAGCGGCGTCACCCTGGTAACCACGCCCATGGGGATCTGCTCTGACCTGCACAGAGCCGCAGCACCGGCAGGTGTCCTCCTCAAGTCTGCCCTCCCTGGTCTACGTTGGCAGGACTGGTGCAGAGATTCCCCACTGGGAGAACGTGTGGAGGAGCCACAGGAACAGAGGGGCATCCGGGAAGGAAAAGCCATTGGCAGCATGCGACACCAGCCTGGGAGAATGACGTGTATCCTTGTGCGGCCCGTAAGAGCAACCATGGCACCTGCAGTCAGGAAACAGTAGGGCCGGGGCTGCCCGAGACCTGGAGTGCCCACCCTCTACCAGCGTGCACAGGAGGCCAGACTTGGCGCGCCATGGTGTAATGCCTGCCCTCCTGGTGTTCCGGTCTTCTTACAGGGAGATTACTCCTTTCTGCTTCCCCATCTCTCTCTGTTAGAACAGGGATGTCTGTCTTGTGTGCTGTATCGCAGAAGCAGACGACTTGGTGTTTATTTATGTATTTTTACAGAGTCTCTCTCTGTAGTTGAGGCTCGCCTGAGCTCACTATGTACCCAGGCTGGCCTTGAACTCATGCCGATCCTCCTGCCTCAGCCTCCCAAATCCTTAGGGTACGGGCATGGCTGGTCACACCCGGCTTGGTTTTGGCCTTTTCAGACTCACTGCGGGACTGGAAGGAGGCTGAGTCTCAGAGGAGACTTTGGACTGATGCTGGCATTGAGTGAAGACTTTGGGGTCCCTGGGATGGAATCGTTCTGTTTGCATTGTGAGATGGACTTGGTCCTCAGGAGCCGGCGATGAGAAGCTGTGGTTTGGATGTGTTTAAGCAGGTTGCCCAGCGGTCCATGTGCTGGAAGCTTTGTCTCTCCTTGTGTAATGTTTAGAAGATGGCAGGTCCCTGAGGTGCCGCCCTCAGCAGTTCTCGAGGGACAACGTAGTTCTCGAGAGAAGGCTGTTATAAAGAGCAAGGCTGGCCCCTCACTGGTCTCCGATTTCCTGTCTCTCCATGTGGTATTTTTTGCTCTCACACATGCTCCTGTAATGATGTGATGTCGGCAGGGAAACTCTCACCAGAGCCAGCACTATGCTGTCTAGGCTACTAGCATCATAAAATTGTATGCTAAATAAGCTTTTTTTCTTTATAAAGTACACAGCCTCAAGCATTTTGTTATAGCAATGCGAAACGGTAGACAACTCTTTGTATATCATGTATATGTAATACAAATCTATTTTTCCATATTAAGAGAAACAGATTTATCATTTAATGAAGTTCAAATGTCATAAATAAAGTGATCCCATGAAGTACAGAGGTACTTCAGAGAATTAAAACAATCTACTCCCAAGTAGGGCTGGGATTTAGCTCAGTTGGTGGAGCGCTGCACTGCAGTCTCTGAGGTCCCGAGTTCAATTCCCAGCACCGCAAAAACGGGAGAAGGACGTGGCAATCCACTCCCAAGGCAATCCCGAAACAGTCAGCCATTGAAAACCCTATGAGGGTCGCTATGAGTCGGATACCGACTCGATGGCACCTAACAACAACAACAACAACAACAACTCCCTAGTATTTATTTCTAAGACTCCGAGTAACACCTTAAACACATTATGTTGTTGTTAGGTGCTGTCAAATTGGCATCTGACCCACAGCGACCCTATGTACATCAGGCAAAACAGCACAGTTAGTGCTTCTCTGTTATTCATAGGGTTTTCAATGGCTGATTGATTTTTGAGAGTGGGTTGCCAGGTCCTTCTCCCAAGCCTACAGCCCCTGGTGTTCCCAGGCGGTCTCCCACCCAAGTACTAACCAAGCCCAACCCCGCTTACCTTCTGAGAACTGACAGGATTGGATGCCACAGTAGTACGGCTGCAGGCTAAATACATTATAGTAGTCGGGTAGTCAATAGAATTCCTACTCACTTAGAGACAAATTAACAGACTTTCCCAATCAAAATCTTGTTGTTGTTGTTGTTAGGTGCCGTCGAGTCGGTATCAGACTCACAGCGACCCTCGTAGGGTTTTCAGTGGCTGACTGTTTCGGGATTGCCTTGGGAGTGGATTGCCAGGCCCTTCTCCCAATCAGAATCTTAGCAACTATTTAAGAGTTAGGATTTTTCTATCTTTTGAAAGGTACCACATACATTTTATAGAAAGATTAAGAGGGACAAGATGTGAACACGTCTCACCTGAATGTTGTCGAACTTGAGGCCGGGCATGGTGAGGTTGTCCTTGTCTATGAAAACGGTGCTGTACTGCTGGGTTGCCACTGACGTCAGGACATCTCTCGTTCCCTGGCTGGGGAGCCATGCATCGTTCCTCCGGTCCATCTCGCTCATGCTCAGGGCTGTGGCAAAGGGGTCGTCGCTCCCTGCAAACACAGCCTGTATCTGGGAGAATGGTTTTGGGGAGGCGGGGATTTCCAGAGAGGCTGTAGACACACCTGACTCTGATCTTTCCATCCCTGCAGAGTAAGATGGGTCGGGAGAATCGGGGGACTTTTCTCCCACAAGGGCGGCGAGAGAAGACACCTTTTCCGGGCCTGGAGAGCCTGCGTTGGGGTTACTGACAGAAATGAAAGTGGAAGTAGTGAAGGAATCGAAGAAGTCTGAGGCCAGGGAATTAGTGTTGATTGTGTCTCCAAAAAATTTGCTCAGGCTGGGGCTGGGCTGGACCATCTGGGGAGGGGTCTTGGCTGACGTCTCGCTCGCGCTGCTGAAACTTGGAGACTTCACCATCTGAGACTCGAAGCCATCATGCAGAAACAGGTGCGGCTGGGGAGGCTCTGAAGCCGACTGGCTGAAGATGGTGCACACGGGGACGGGCTCATCTTTGGAAGAGGACTGGCTGGAGGATAGCTCTGATGCCTGCTCTTCCGAGTGAGTTTCTCCGTTCCTGGGCACCGGCTCCTCCGCACCAGCATCCTGAAATGCGGGCAAGGCCTTCCCCTCTTCCTGGGTCGCTGCTTCTTTCAAAGACGCTCTGCTATCAGGAGTCATGTCGGACGCGTCTCTAGGCGTAGCATCTCCGTCTGTTTCACTGTCGTTGCTCAGAACGTCCATTTCCTCTTTACCTGCGCTACTGACCGGTCTGTGCTCAGCGCTGCTTTCTACAGGCTCCGTGACATCCTGTAAACAGCCAAGGTCGCCCACGTCGTCTTCGCTGTTATTGGGAGAGTCGGAAATGAGGACGCTCTCCATCATGTGCTCGTTAAGCTTATCCACGAAGTTGCTAGAATCTTCTGAGGTGGTCTCGTTCTCCTCAGACCCGAACTCATCTCCGCCAAGGTCGATGGTTTCCTCCTGATACAGAAGCGGCCCCTGCTCCTCTGGAGGCACCTGCTGAGGGACGCGTTCGGCCCCCGTCTGGGCTGGAGGAGACGCGGCGGCAGAGTTCTGATCCCCTTCAGCACTCTCCATGCTGCCTGAAACAAAGATGATCAGAAAACCAACCTTATCCGTGGCATGGTGGCACATGCCTGTAATCCCAGCACTCGGGGAGCCCAGGGAGGAGGACTGCCGTGAATTTGAGGCCTGCCTAGTCTACATACCAAGTTCCAAGATAGCATGGGCTACACAGCGAGTCTCTGTCTCCCAAACAAAAACCACATCACTGTTTATTTCAGTATTAAGCTCCTTTAAAAGATATTTTTTTTGAGATCATGTCTTGCTATAAAGCTGAGGCTGGTCTCAAACTCAAGATCCTCCTGCCTCAGCCAACCAATTGCTGGTATTACACCTGTGTACCGCTGCACGTGGCTAAGCAACTTTTATCTGATTTAGGACTGTTCACTCATCCACACTGCTGTGAAATCAATCTAGAAAATTCTCTTCATCTTGACAAAGTAAAATCCTATACCCACTAAATAACTACCCTTATGCCTCCCTGGGCCACTATCCTACTTGTCATTTCTCTGTATTCTATTAGTGACCTCTTATAAGTAGAATTGTATTTTTTTTTTTTTTTTTTGGTAAGTGGCATTTCACTCAGCATTATGTCCTCAGAGTTCATCTGTGTGTAGCACGTGTCAGATTTTCTTTCTTTTATGGGTAGGTAATATTCCCTTGTGTATGCAGCAGTTTGTCTGTTAATGGACACTTGGGTTGCTTTTCGCTATTGTGAATACTGCTGCTGTGAACCTGGGTGTGCAAACACCTCCGTGAGATCCTGCTTTTGATTCCCCCAGGAGAGGACTTGCTGGATCATATGATAATTCTATTCTTATTGTGAGGAACTGAAAACTCTTTCGTAGTGTTAGGAACACTTTATAATTTTATCGATGTTGCATAAGTGCTCTAATTTTTTCACATTCTTACCAACATCTTCTGTTTTTATTTTAAAAAGCTAATATTAGTGAATGTATTATGTGTGAGATTTTTAGTGTTTAAACATCACTCATTCTTTTTTGTGGTTATTGTTGCTTTTTGAACCAGGGTCTCCTTACGTGGCCTGGGCTGGCCTTGAACTTGTAATCCTCCTGCCTCAGCCTCCCCGGTGCTGGGATTACACGCACGATCCAAGGCGCCCAGCTTGTTGTTAGGTGCCATCGAGTTGTATCCGACTCATAGCGACCCTCGTAGGATTTTCAATGGCTGACTGTTTTGGGACTGCCTTGGGAGTGGATTGCCAGGCCCTTCTCCCATTTTTGCAGTGCTGGGAATTGAACTCGGAACCTCAGAGACTGCAGCACAGCACTCTACCAACTGAGCTAAATCCCAGCCCCTTTAAACATTACTCATTCTTTTTTGTGGTTATTGTTGCTTTTTGAGACAGGGTCTCCTTACGTAGCCTGGGCTGGCCTCAAACTCGCAATCCTCCTGCCTCAGCCTCCCCAGTCCTGGGATTACAGGCATGCTCTAAGGCGCCCAGATAAATGCTACTTATGAAAACTCAGTGGAAGCCGCCTGTGTCTATGAGTCCCTCCCGATGCACGCCAACCTGTCCCGTCTCTGACTCCCTTGTTGTTGTTGTTAGGTGCCGTGGAGTCGGTATCCGACTCATAGCGACCCTCTGTACAACAGGGGAAACACTATTGTCAGTGCTTCTTTGCCATTCATAGGGTTTTCAATGGCAGATTGATTTTTGGGAGGGGGTTGCCAGGTCCTTTTCCCAGCCTACAGCTTCTGGTGTTCCCAGGCGGTCTCCCATCCAGGTACTAACCAGGCCCGACCCTGCTTAGCTTCGGAGATCTGACGGGATCGGATGCCACAGGGCTACGGCTGCAGGCCTGACTCCCTTAGAGTTTATAATACTGCCTGTCTGCTTAATTCTGGGGCTCTGAGCCACTGCAACAGCACCAGCAAAAGTTAAAGGGCAGGAAAGGAAAGCCGCGTTCACCGAGCAGGGACGGTAACAACACGAGGTGAGGTGCACTGCACGCACCCCGCGCCAGGCCGCAAACCACACACACAAACCCGACCCGCACCTTGCAGATGAGGAAGCCGGGGCGGGGCGAGGTGCGCAGTCGCCCCAGTCACACAGCGCTTAAGGCCGGCTCAGGCCAAGCGCTGGGCGGCCCCGGCTGGAGCCCCCTGGGAAGGGCCGGCGGCCGGCGCGCTCCAGCTCCGAGCCGTGGGCACCGCAGACCCCTCCTGAGCGCCCGCGCCCGGAGCCTCACCTGCCGGTCGCCCTCGGCAGTGACCCTGTCGGGGCGAAGGTGACGCAAGCTCGCGATGGACGTTAGGATCCAAGAACCGCGCACGGGAAGCTATTGCGCCTGCGCCCGCTGGGACCCGGGACACCACCTCCACGCATGCCCAGTGCAGGAGCCGGCGGCCCCCTCACCGAGGGCGGAAGCGCAGCGCATTTCTGTACGTCAGCAGCGGGCGGAGCCTGGAGCAAGGCGTGAACGGGGCGGGGCGACAGGGTGGGGGGAAATGGAAGGGAGATCACGTGCGGAGCTGGCTATGATGCTCCCGCGGCGGACAGGGCCGGGTCACGGGCACGCTTGCGCTATTGCACTGGGCAATGCGCTCTTAGAAAGATTTTTTTCTAGGAATTTGTGTTTGTGCTTGTCTGTTTTCTACTTATCCCACCATATACCTCTTTTTCTTGTTATTGTTAGGTGACCTCCAGTCAGTGTCTGACTCATAGCGACCCTACATACAACAGGGGAAACACTATTGTCAGTGCTTCTCTGCCGTTCATAGGGTTTTCAATGGCAGATTGATTTTTGGGAGGGGGTTGTCGGGTCCTTCTCCCAAGCCTGCAATATCTGATGTTCCCAGGGGGTCTCCCATCCAAGTACTAACCAGGCCCGACCCTGCTTAGCTTCCGAGATCTGACGGGATCCGATGCCACAGGGCTAAAACTGCAGGCTATGTACCTTTCGTGTTGCATAATAATACCAATAATAAAGATGGTGGTAAAGGAAACCAGGAGCGTGGTAGCGCATGCCTTTAATCTGGAGGCAGAGGGAGGAGGATTGCGCCAGCTCCAGGGCAGCGAGCGTTGACTACATAGAGAGACCCTGTTTCACCACCTCCCATGGTATTGTTGTTGTTAGGTGCCGTCGAGTCGGTATCCGACTCATAGCGACCCTCATAGGGTTTTCAATGGCTGTTTCGGGATCGTCTTGGGAGTGGATTGCCAGGTCCTTCTCCCATTTTTGCGGTGCTGGGAATCGAACTCGGGACCTCAGAGACTGCGGTGCAGCACTCTACCAACTGAGCTAAATCCCAGCCCACATGGTATTAATAGAATCCCGGAAAAAGGAAGATCCTGCATTCCTTTAGCTCCACAAGTTAACCTCAACTGTTGGTTGAATAGGAGTCTCATGTCTGGGCCTTCGCTTACTTGATGTGTAATGTAATCTCCGCTAAGGAGCGGAACGCGCACCTCTGGGCCTCTGCTTGATTGCTCATGTAGTCTCTGAAGGTCCTCATTTATTCAACAGATATTCCTTGAGCCTTAGTGCTATGACCTGCGCGGTGCTGGGTACAATTATGCAACACTAGACCCACCAGGATCAGTTCGAAGGAAAAGTTGAAATAGTCACAAACAGAGGGGAGGTGTGTGGTCCCGAGCTTCCGGTGGAGCCAGGCAGTGAAGGGGCTTCAATGCGATGTGGGGTTTTGGAGTCCACGCAGAGCACTCCTGTCGCCCCTGGGCACTGCTGTCACAGACAGACCTCGGGGTCCTGGGGTTTTCCCAGCCGACCCCACCCCGGGCGAGGCTGATCCGGCGCTGCCCGTGGCACGCACCGGCTTCCGAGGCAGAAGCCGTGCTGGGGCCGAGCCACAGCACCTCGCGGGGCGCTCGTGGCAGCCGCGCGCCCGGGCTCCCCACTGCCCGCCCGCGCCGACGCGGCGTCTCCCCTGTAAGATGAGCGTGCAAGGCTGCGCACGGCGCCGAAGACCCCGAGGCCTGCGGGCGCTGGCTCGGGGCCGCCGTGTCCCGCAAAGCACCGCTGACAGCAGCGGCGGCGTCCCCGCCCCAGCCCCTGCCGTTCCCCAGGGTGAGGCACAGCGAAGGCTCCGAGAAACCCACCGAGAGCCCGGCCGCACCCCGCCCCACTCCTCACTGCATCCGACTCTCCATCCCAGGAGCCTCCGCGGCTCAGCCCGCGAGAGCGCAAGTGCGCATGCGCTGGAGCCGGGCGCCCCTGCCATTGGCCGCTGGCGAAGGGCGTGGCGCGCCGGGAATGAAACAGGAAGTGGGCCGTACGGAAGCTGGCAGAGGCCAAAAGGGCCCCGCCTCGGAGTCGTTGACGCCGGGCCGGGAATGAATGGGCTCGGGATCGCGCTCGCCAGCCGGGACGCGCGGTGTCCAGCGAGGGCCTGAGCGCGTGAGCGGCGGGGCGTCCGCCCTCGCAGGATGGAGGACGACGCGCCGGTGATCTACGGGCTGGAGTTCCAGGTGGGCCCCGCGGAGGGCGGCAGGTGCTGCTCGGCCCGGCCGATGACGGCCCCCGCGGCCCCGCGCACTCCTGGGCTCGCGGGTGCGGCTGGCGCCTGCACGCCGCTTCCAGGCAGGCGCTCGCGCTTTCACGGCCCCCTTCTCAGAGGACAGCGGGGCAGTGGGGCCGAGCGTCGCGCAGGTCTCGGCCCGCAGCGGGTGGGCACGGCCGCCCTGCCCTCCTCCCGAGCCTTGGCGCGCTTCGATCTGCACTTGTCACCCACTCTGGCCACAGTTTGTTTACATGTCCACCTTCCCTCTAGAGGGCTGGGATTTAGCTCAGTTGGTAGAGTGCCGATCTGCAGTCTCTGAGGTCCCGAGTCGAGTCCCAGCACCGCAAAAATGGGAGAAGGACGGGGCAATCCACTCCCAAGGCAATCCCAAAAAAGATCAGCCATAGAAAACCCTATGACGGTCACTATGTGTCGGACACTCCTCCGCGGCACCTAACAGCAACAACATTCTTTATCTCTTACAAATTGAGATTGGCTGTAAAAGTGGATTAAAATTATTTGTGGGAGAAGGATGTGGCGATCCACTCCCAAGGCAATCTTAACAATCAACCATTGAAAACCGTATAAGGGTCGCTATGTGTAGGACACGACTCAACGGCATCTAACAGCAACAGCAATCTCTATCTCTTACAAATTGAGATTGGCTGTAAAAATGGGTTAAGATTATTTGTGGGAGAAGGACCTGGCAATCCACTCCCGAGGCAATCCCCAAACAGTCAGCCATTGAAAACCCCCTGAGGGTCGCTATGAGTCAGACACGACTTCAGGGCACCTAACAACAACAACATTCCCTCTATAATTGTGAGTTCCTGAAGGCAGGAGCTGCATCTTGTTTTTAAAGGTGTAAATACATAGGTGCAGAGATACAAAGACGGTTCTGTCCTCCGGCTTTCCCCGATGTCAGCATCTAGCGTGACCGTGGTGCTTTATCAAAGCTTAGAAACTAACACCGGCATACTACTGTTGCCTAAGCCACGGCTTTCCTCGGATTTCATGTGTTTCCCCACTACTGTGCTATTTCTCTTTCATCTGCCTTCTCCAGTGCCTGTTCACCATGACCGGGACTAGTAGGTGTTTAAGTGAAACTGAACCAAAAGAATCCCATCCCATAGGCAAAGGAGTGGGGATGCACTTGAGGGTTTAGAAGCACAGCATGCAAGCTGGTATGGGTACAGTGAATGGGAGCACCTGGTAGGAGATGAGTTGGGATGGTAGGTAGGCAAGGATTGTGGAAGACCTGTTCGTGCCTCGTACTGATTCTCTTCCTTCAAGAAGCTTTTGAAAACCTCTTATGCTTAAGGCACCGAGGGACAGATCCAGAACAATAAAAACGTTGTTGTTGTTGTTAGGTGCAGTTGAGTGGGTCTGACTCATAGTGACCCTATGTACGGCAGAAAGAAACACTCCCCAACCTTGTGTCATGCCCAGGTCTATGTCAGTGCTTCTCTGCTATTCATAGGGTTCTTAATGGCGGATTGTTTCCGGAGTGGGTTGCCAGGTCCTTCTGTTTTTGACATCCTGGGGACTGACCCCAGGATCTCAGAGAACACAGAGCAACACTCTACCTACTAAGCTAAACCCCAGCCCCAATAAAAAATACGTCACTGTATAAAGTGTGCGATGCACAATCGTGTATGGCAATATGTGTTAAAGACATATGCGGTTTCTGCTTTCAAGTAGCTGACAGCGGGAGATGATGCCTCATGGATTCCTGAGGTTTTAAGTCCTGATTCTAGCACTAGTAACAGTGTAGTAACTAGTGCTAGTAACTAGTAACTAGTAACAGTATGTCCTTGGCCTCAGTTTCCTTGCCAATAAAATGGAAAAAAAAAGCAGCAAAGACCTGTGGGTGTTATAAACATCAAGCTAGTTAATACAGTTAATTCAAGCACTTGGAACAGTGCCTGACACATAGGAAGTGCTCAGTAGATGTTTTAATTACTGTTGTTGTTGTTGTTAGGTGCCATCAAGTCGGTATCCGACTCATAGCGACCCTCATAGGGTTTTCAATGGCTGACTGTTTCGGGATTGCCTTGGGAGTGGTTGGCCACATCCTTCTCCCATTTTTGCAGTGCTGGGAATTGAACTCGGGACCTCAAGGACTGCAGCGCAGCGCTCTACCTACTGAACTAAATCCCAGGCCATTTTAATTACTATAGTGAGACAAATTGTTCTTTTTTTTTTTTTCTTTTAGAGATTCTTACTCTAAGCCTTAGGCTATATCCCGGCTGGCCTTAAACTTGTAATCCTCCTGCCTCAGCCTCCCAAGTGCTGAGATTGCAGGTGTGCCCTCCTACACCTGGCCAATAAGACAAAACTCTTAGAAATGAATTCCATATGAGGCAGTAGCTAAGTGTTGTGAATGTCAACTGTGTTAGAAGGTTTAACAGGTGACTCGCATATTCACAAGACTGATGCCTTAAGTAGCACTGATTGAGAACTGAACTTTATGTCACACATTCTGTTTAGCAGACCAGCACAGCGTTGTTAGTGTAGAAATGGGCTGAGCAGATGAGCGTTTATGGAAGGAATGTTTTGGTGTCACATGAGTGGCCTTTTTTAACTCACTCATAGGAAGAGAGGCTGCTGGGATTTAGCTCAGTGGGTAGAGCGCTGCACTGCAGTCTCTGAGGTCCCGAGTTCAATTCCCAGCACCACGAAAATGGGAGAAGGGCCTGGCAATCCACTCCCGAGGCAATCCTGAAACAGTCAGCCATTGAAAACCCTATGGGGGTCGCTATGAGTCGGATACCGACTCGACGGCACCTAACAACAACAATATAGGAAGAAATTTTGACTTGTGTTAATTTTATAACTATCTGAGTCGTTTTTGCACATAATTTAAGAAGTCAGATAGCATCAATGGCCATTCCATCCTGATCTTACCTGATCAAGGAAGCTAAGCGGGGTTGGGTCTCGTTAGTACTGGGATGGGAGACTGCCTGGGAGTACTGGGTGCTAAAAGCTTTTGGCTTCCTTCTTTTCCTCTTTCCCTATTCTTTAAGCCAGGAATGGTACACCTGTAGTCCCAGCTATTCAGGAACCTGAGGTTGGAGGATCTCAAGTTCAAGGTCAGCCTGGGCTACATGATGAGACCTTGTATATAAAAAAAGAAAAGTCAGATTGCAGAAGAGCTGATTGAAATGAACAGATCTCTAAACATTCTCTTTCAATCTGGCTGATTACCTGAGATTATCACTTTCAACTTTTTAGAAAAATCTCTTTCGCTTCTGAACTTTGAAAACCATATCTTCTATTTTTTACCTCCATGTTTTTATCTTGGACAAACTCTATCCACTGGATGTCACATGACATGGAGATTTCCCCCTTTCTTTATACTCCCCTCTTGCCTCCTTTTTGACTCACAAAATAGTTTGGTCACATATGTTTTTTTTTGCCAACTCCATATTGAGGTGTGCTCATTCGGGTAGGAGACTAGACTTTCATTTTTTTGTTGTACAGCTTTTCATTTTTTTGCAGCCAGCAGACACTCCTTGCTTTCATTTCTCTCTCATGCATTGCTGGGGACAGAGTGTGTAGTCAAGGCTATAGATCTGGGGTGGGCAGTGGGGAGAGAGGTGTGGAGTAGGAAAAAGCAGGGCTTTCCATTGCCCAGGAAGCTCTCCAGTCTCAGAGCGTGGCGTACCAAGAGCACACTGGACAGTTCCACTGTCCTCAACACCTTCCTGGGTGGCCCCAGGGCTCCCCAGTGAGAAACAGAAGATGCGCGCTACACTTCCTGCCCTCAGGACCCTCGTTGCCTACTTTGGTCCTTTTCTTGGTGGTTGCCCTGGGGATTACACCTCGTACCTAGTTTGGACCATCCAGTTTAGCTCCACTGACCCTCCCCTTCCTTTGCGTTCTTGCAATACAAATTAAATCTTTAGACCTTGTGTGCCCTCAACATAGGAGTTATTGCTTTTGGAGTTGCTTTTTATATCAGGTGTGAAGAGGAAACCAATTCTATGTAGGTGCTGTTATATGTCCATTGTACAGATAAGAAATGAGGAAATGGGTCATTGTGATGGGCTGATGTCAGACCCCTAATAAGGGATGGACGCTGCATGTGCACTTGGTTGTCAATCCTGAGCCTATTTGGGCCACTTAACTTCTCCATGGCTTGCATTTCTTTATCTATAAAGTGAGGAGAAATATGGAATACGTTTAGAGTAAAATAATTTTCTTTTGTTTCTTGAGACAAGGTCTTGCCATGTACTCCAGGCTGGCCTCAAACTTGTTATCTTCCTGCCTCTGCCTCCTGAGTGCTGGGATTGCAAGTGTGTGCCACTGTGCCTGGCTAGGGTCAAATAATTTTTAATTCTCTTTAAAGACCTAAATATTTATAAGTGGAAGCTACTAGGAGATAAACTAATTCATCTTTGTAGTTAAGTGCCACCGAATTGGGTCTGACTCATAATGACCCTGTGTACAACAGAACAAAACACTACCTGCCATTGTGCCATGCACACGATCTTTTTTATGCTTAAGCCCATTGTTGCAACCACTGTGTCAATCCTTCTATTATAGGGTCATCTTTATTTTTTGCTGATCCACCACTCTCCCAAATATGATGTCTTTCTCCAGGGATTTGTCCCTCCTGTCACCATGTTCAGAATACATAAGATGCAGTCTAGCCATCCTTGCTTCCAAATCCTGGTTAGGTGCCATCGAGTCGGTATCCTACTCATAGTGACCCCACAGGGTTTTCAATGGCTGACCGTTTCAGGATTGCCTCGGGAGTGGATTGCCAGGTCCTTCTCCCGCTTTTGTGGTGCTGGGAATCAAACTCTGGACCTCAGAGACTGCAGTGCAGAGCTGTACCAACTGAGCTAAATCCCAGCCCTTCCAAATCCTAGGGAAGGCTTTTCTAACACCTCATTACTTATGGAGGGGATGGACAGCCCCAGAAGTCAGTTCAAACTCTCCAGCCCTCAGAGTGCCCAGGACAAGGCTAAATTCCCTGAGACTGAGCGTGCAAATTTTTCCTGAAGAAATGCTCCATGCAGATTACAGTTATGTCATGCCAGCAGGCTCCAACCTCAGGCATACCTGATGTATTTGGTGTGAGAAAATGATCTAAGAGGAGGGGAGGGGGCTGACTGGCTTTTCAAATCTGTACAAAGAAGTTGTTACCCATCAGCTGCCTGGGTTCCTTTTGCTCTACCTGGTCATGACTCATGGGTAGGCTGTGCTGGTCTATGGCAGAGTTTGTATCCTTGGGTGCTTGATAGCAGTGAGCAGCAGCAGCACACAAGTTGCCGCAACACCAGGTGGTACCCTCTAGTGTTATGGTTCTTTTGCAGGCTTTAGATCCTGGGCCTCTTACTCCTATAAATTATATATCTTTACACAAAGGGTGCCAAAAACTTTATACACATTTCAAGGAGGAAAAAAACCTTAAAATGGTAATACTCAGTAGATACTGATAACAAAAGATGAATAGAAGTCATGTTTGACTTCCGCAATTGGAAGAGGTGCTTGAAGTGATTACCATAGCAGAAGCAGCAGAACTTTTGCTGTGTGAGGCCTCCCGGATCTTCTCACGTACACCTCACACACAGTGCCACGTGTCTCAAACTTACCGTGAGTGTATGCAACTGGTAGATGTTTTGGAGGTTCTGTCGCACACTCATGCTTCAGTTGTCATTGCCCTTGTACGCTGTTCTTGATGCAAATCCCACTTCAGAATGGTCTTGTGCTCCTTGAATGACAACCACGCTGCTCTCCTTTCATTTGACTCTCCTGCCTGTGGCACGTTGGTGCTGGCATTCATTTAACCAGTGCCATCTTTTGAGTGAATGCCATACTACACATTGCTACCCGAATTCAATTCAGCTTTGGAAAGTAAATACATAGATAACCTCTCCTAAAATGTGTACATGTTTTTTGGCACCCCTAGCTGTATACATTTTTTGACACTTCCAGTAAAGGTCAAGGAGGTTGGGGTTTCTAAGTCCTACAAGTTTTACAGTTCTTATGTAGGCCTGAGAGGTCAGGATTCCTCAGCCCTTGACAGCAGCTGGCACTGAAGCTTTTTTTTTTTTTTTTTTGGTACTGGGAGTTGAACCCAGGGCCTCGCACCTTCATGCTCTGCGAGTGCTGGACCACTGAGCTGCACCCTCAGCCCATTTTTTTAAAACTTTGAGACAGGGTCTCACTAAGTTATGCAGACTGCCTCTGGTCTCGAACTTGTGATCCTCCTGCCTCCGCCTCCCCAGCTGCTGGGATGACAGGCGTGCGCCACCGTGCCTGGTACGGCACTGAAGCTTTTGAGTAGACCTAGGTGTTGGGATTCCTCAGCCCTTGAGAATGGCCAGTGTAACAGTTCCTGGGCCTATGGTGCTCAGGACCCTTGGTCCTGAAGGCATGACAGCCCTCTAGAAGACTTCCAGTGACCTGAGCCTGCAGTTTCTTTTCTCTGGCTCTTCATGGCCTTCCGTCCTCCTTCAGCCTCAGCTCTCTGCCCTCTTTCACATTCTGTCTCTTTCCATCCTCCTCCTTCCCTGATCCCTCTCTTGAACTCTTGTTGCTATGGCGGCTGTCACAGTTGCCACCATTTGGGAGGCAGCCACCACTGCCATTTTGCTGCTGTTGGCTACTTGTCTCGCAGCCTCAATTCTGCTGCTGTCAAGCACCCAGCGACTGTGCTGCTTCTGCAGCCTGGCCTGCTGACTGCTCAGCTGCTTTTTCAGCTGTCAAGCAGCCAGCTGCTCCACTGCTTCTACAGCTTGGCAGCTGCCTATTCTACAGTTGCTGCCACTCCTTTGTCGCTGCTGCCGTTATTGCACCAGTCTCTGATGCTGCTTTTTCACGTTACCAGCTCAGCCTGCTGAACTAAAAGTAGGCAAGGAAAGACCATTCAAGAGAAGCCTTTTATTGGGCCTAATGTTGCAACCCACATGTGTCTGTTGGCTTGTCATGTTGTGGGGGCTTGTGCGTTGCTGTGATGCTGAAAGCTATTCCACCAGGATCTCAGATACTATAGAAAGACCACCCGTGGTGGGCAGGTTTCAGCTGAGCTCCCAGACCAACACAGACTAGGGAGAAGGACTGAGCAGCCCAGTCCTGAAACAATTAGCCATGGAAAACCCTATGAATAGCAGAGAAGCACTGTCAAATATAGTGCTAGAAAATGAGCCTCCACCCAGGCTGGAAGGCAAAGAAACAACTGGGAAAGAATTGCCGCTTCATAGTAGCATCCACCTTAATGATGGGAGTGGAGTAAACCCCCTGGGACTTCCATTTGCTGCTGTGGCATGACTCAAAATGAGAAGAAACATAGTGTCTGCAACAATGGCTCAAACATAAAAAGATCATATACATGGTACAGTGTTGGGTAGTGTTCTGTTTTGTTGTACATAGGGTCGCTATGAGTTGGATCTGACTCTATGGCACTCAACAACAACAACGTCACAACACTGGAGGGCAGCACAGGAGTATGTCCTGGCCAGCTCGCTAAGTAAACCAAACTACTTATGTAGTCAGAGAAGGGGAGCTTTCACCAATCACAGCAGACCTCTCAGTGAAAGTTTGTGTTTGTACCAATCATGGCGTAGTTGTTTTTGGAGGCGTCACAGCAGTCCCTCTGCTGGGCAAGCAGGGGAAGAGCTCTCTCTCTGGCCTGGGTTAGTCACAGGCCATCTAGAGCTTACTGAGACTTATGATAGCAAAACATCGGGCACGCACTGTTTTAAGCAGCTGCGGCTGGGACCACAACTTCGGTAGTCCTGGCAGGCAGCTGGTATGGTCGGGTAGCTTCTTCAGTGTGTCAGTGCATTTCCAGTGTAGCTGGCACTCATCTAAGGCTGCCTTGGCTGGCTGTTGGCTGATAATCCTTTGTTTGAGGTAGCCAGGGCCACAAGGGAGAGTCGACAGCTGTCAGTCAGGGAGTTACATTGCCCTGTCTCCCAAGATCTTTGGTCATTTACAGGAAAATAAAGATTAAAAGGAGTACTTAGGACTTCACACTAATAGTGACTTTAACAGTGCTTTAACCATGCTTGACACCTGCCCAGTGGCCCAGGGAGAGCTAGATCTGTCACAAAGTGATCCACTTTAAATCGGGAAAGGAAGGGAGCAGCGTTGGGTGCCTTGGAGAAGGTGAGCATTTAGTTCTCCTGGGAGGAATCAAGGAAGGATGAGGGCTGGCCAGGCTGGGCCAGGAGGCCAGGGCCAGCCTGGTGCCATGTGAGGGAGCCTGTGCCCTCCAAGGGCTCGCAGATGGGGGCCTTTCCAGCGTTCTGAAATCGAAGGTGGAAAGTCATTTTCTCAAAAGCTGCTTTATACCTGTGGAACTCGAGTGGTTATTTGCTTTTGCTCTTTTCATTTCTTTGATCATGTACATTAACAACTCTCTAAATATTAGATCATCCTTGAGTTTTTGGAAAGAATTCCACTTGATTAGGGGGTAGCTGGGTTCAGCTCACGAATAGTTTACTCAGAGTTTTCTTATTCGTATTTGTCCTGTAACTCTCAGAGTTGAGCTTCATTTTGCTGTCAGGTTGGCTACCCTACAAGCACCTGTGAGTTCTTGCATGCCTGAAGTGACTGAGAGAGTGTTCCTGGGCGCCACTTAGCGTCATGTTTGGGTCTCTGGTAACGAGATGTTCAGGTCTCTTGCCTTTCTTGGGAGATCGGTTTTGGCAACATATTTTCCTGGGAACTTTACTCAGTGTTTAGTTGACGAATATCTGCTTATTGCCTGCTGTGTACCAGGTACTCTTCTGGGCAGAGAAGGAAACAGGAACTGCCAACTCCTGTGCATTCCTACCCACCCACTCTCCATTGCACAGGGGTTTCTCTGGACAGTCTCTGAGGACTGGGAATCATTCCGTGATTGATCGATTGATTTTGTGGTGCTGGGGATGGAGCTCAAGACCCTGTGCAGGCTTGGCAAGGCCTCTGCCAGTGAGCTGTGCTCTCAGCCCTTGTCGTTTTAAACCCCATCAAAACAATGTGTTTGTTTTCATTCTTTTCCTTTTTGATCGCCTCCACCCTCTATTTTCTCCTTTCATCCCCTCTTTTTACTTCCTTTCCTCTGCCTCTGCTCCTATCCTCCTCTCCTCTCTCCCTCCCTCCCTCCCTTTTACTGACTTGTTGTCTTGGTGGCTTGGGAGGAGCTCCTGGTGAAGAGGCTGTTTCTGGAAGAAGGCTGCGTTCTGTAGGAGAAGGCCAGCCTGACCCTGTTCTGTCTGTCTGGTTGAGGCAGAAGCCCTCCTCCACCGCTCTCCTTCCTAGGGTAGCATTAAACCTTGCAGACGCTGGCTCTTGGTGGGGAGAGTGTTGATGAACACTGTAACTGGGGAACGGTTTGCTATCTCTTGCTTGTTGTTGTTGTTGTTAGGTGCCGTCGAGTCGGTATCCGACTCAGTGACCCTCTGTACAACAGGGGAAACACTATTGTCAGTGCTTCTCTGCTGTTCATAGGGTTTTCGATGGTGGATTGATTTTTGGGAGGGGGTTGCCAGGTCCTTCTCCCAAGCCTACAGCTCCTGGTGTTCCCAGGCGGTCTCACACCCAGGTACTAACCAGGCCCCACCCTGCTTAGCTTCGGAGATCTGACGGGATCGGATGCCACAGGGCTATGGCTGCAGGTCTCTTGCTTAGTGCACCATTACTGCTTGAATCTAGTAAGCAGCCAAGTATGATGTTGCATTTCCCAAGAGAATGGTATATACTTGGCCTAACATTCCTGATGATTATTTCCTGGGCTCCTGACCACTTACTATTTCTGGCTTCTATTACTGGTTTGGTTTATGATGATTGTACATTAAAAATATAACTATTAAAAACATGTCTTGGCCTTTTTTATGGGAACTGGGGAGAGAACATGGAATTACCATAAAGTGACTGATGTTCTAGGTTCAACCAAACATGTTTGTATCGCCAGTTACCTGCTTTGCCGTAAGAAAAAGATAACTAGAGTTAGGGTTGGAAGTCTGGATCCTTCTTCTTTAGTAGTTTTGAGACAGAGGCTAAGTCACGTAACTTCTGTGATCCTCTGTCTACTGAGTGGGAATATTATTCATCCCATCTTTTTCACTATGCCATTGAATTATGAGGACGAACCAAGACAAATGTGTGGAAGTATCTTATGACTTATAAAAGTTTGATCTTCCTTTTAGAATAGGGTCATTGGATCACCTGTAAATCTATCATTGTGACTAGAGCCAGGTCATTTTATTATTAATTTAATCAAAGAAGCAAAATTACAGACATAGATAGAGATATGGACCCAGAAAGCCAGAATTAAAAAACTTTTGTAATTTTCCCTAGTAATGTACTGGTTGTTGTTGTTAGGTGCCATCAAGTCATGTCTGGAGCATCGCGACCCTGAGTGTACAGCAGAATGAAACACTCCTGACACTGTGCCAGACACAAGATATTTTTTATGTTTACGCCCAGTGTTACGGACACTGTGTCAGTTCATCTAGTCAAGGGTTTTCCTTTTTTTTTGTTGACCTTCCATTCTCCCAAAAATGATGTCCTTCTCCAAGGATTGGTCCCTTCTGACTACATGTTCAAAATACGTAAGATGCAGTCTAGCCATCTTGCTTCCAAGGAAAACTCTGGTTGCACTTCCTGTAGGATGAATCTGTTGGTTCTTTTGGCAGTTTATGGTATATTCAATATTCATCTCTAGCACCATAATTCAAAAGCATCAATTCTTCTCCTGTGTCCATTATTCAATGTCCAGCCTTCACAACCATATGATGTGACTGAAAATACCATGGCATGAGTCAGGCGCTCCTTTGTCTTCAGTGTGACACCTTTACTTTTCAACACTTTAAAGAGGTCTTTTGCAACAGCTTTTCCCAATGCAATGCATCTTTTGATTTCTTGACTGCTGCTTCCGTGGATGTTGATTGTAGGACCAAGTAGAGCGAAATTGTGGACAACCTCAATCTTTTCTCCATTTTTCATGAAGTTGTGTACTAACCCAGGTGTAAGGATTTTTGTTTTGTTGGTGTTGAGGTGCAATCCAAACTGAAGGCCGTGTTCTTTGATTTTCATCAGTAAATATTTCAAATCTTCTTCACTTTCGGCAGAGTTGTGTCACCTGCATAACACAGGTTGTTAGTGAGTCTTCCTCTAGTGGGTTTTGGTGCAACAGATATAAGACAAGAATAATGAGGGAGAAAGCTAGGCTAATGATGGGGAGGATGTTCATGTCTTTTCTGGAAATAAGTGGAGATCTTCTAGGAAGTGGAGTGACATCTCTCTTTACTTGGTATTTTTGGTCATGGTGGCTGGTGGGCATCGTTAGCCATGAAAAGAAAGGAGTAAAACTAGGCAAGCCTAGATCAAGTTAACCTTGTATTATAGCCTTGGACAAAACATTTCTCAAATAATCAACATATCTATATGCAGAGCTGAGACGAATCTGATGCAAACTTTAAGGCTGCAAAGAGGACTGACACAAATGAAGACAGAGATGCCAGGTGTTTTTATACTGTTCCAGTCACCCATTGAATGTCTGTATGCTAACTAAAGAGTTAGTTTTCAGCCAAAGTAGCCTCAGCTTCTTGAAAAGTAACCTAGGCAACTGTTAACATAACCCATGAGGCAGAAGTGTTTTCTACATCAGAGTTAGTGGGAGACCAAAAATGTAGTGTTCAGCTGTGTGACCTTCTAAGAATAGTGAGTTTTTTGAGATGGGATCTTGCTGCATAGTCCAGGCTGGCCTCAAACTTGTGATCCACCTGTCTGAGCCTCCTGAGTGCTGGGATTATAGACATACACTGCCATGCCTGGCTAAAATTGTTGTTGTTGTTAGGTACTGTCAAGTTGGGTCCAATTCATAGCAACCCTATGTACAACAGAACAAAACACTCCCCAACACTGTGCCAGACCCGGCACTGTGTCAGTGTTTCTCTGCTATTCATAGGGATTTCAGTGGCTGTTTGGGGAGTGCTCTACCAGTTCCTTCTCTCGTTAGCTAAAGTTAGTGATATTTAAAGCAACTAAAAACAAGTGAAGCTAGAGGCTTTATTTAGATTTTCTCTTGGTAACTGCCACCTCCATTTCTCTGTTCCTTTGTCACATCTCTTTGCTTGCAGTCTGGAAAGGTCTTCTGATTTCAGATGCCCATGTGATTAGACAGTCCAGGATAATCTCCTCATCTCAAGGTCCTTAATTATATCTGCACAGTCCCCTCATCACATATGAGGTGTGATCAAAAGATATGGTGAGTGTTTAAGTAAAAAATTATTACAGTAAAGGACACAGTGTTATTAATCCCCCTTGCTTTGAATACTCTTATCTCATTGTTCTTGCCACTTTTTTTTTTTTTTTTTGCGGTACTGGGGCTTGAACCCAGGGCCTCGCGTGCTTGCATGTTCTGCAAGTGCTGGACCACTGAGCTGCACCCTCAGCCCATTTTTTGACTTTTTGAGACAGGATCTCGCTAAGTTATGCAGACTGCCCCTGGTCTCGAACTTGTGATCCTCCCACCTCCACCTCCCAAGCTGCTGGGATTATAGGCGTGCGCCACCGCACCCGGCTATTCTTGCCACTTTGTAAAGCAGTTCTGTGAGTCTTCCATAATGAGTATCTTTAGTTGCGCTGTCATTGTCTTGATGTCTTGAATTTATTAAAATCTTGTACCTTTCAAGATCATTTTGACTTTTGGGGAAGAAGTCGCCAGATGTGGTGAAGAAGGTGGATGAGGATACACCGTAATGTTTTTATTTGACAGAAATTGCTGTACCAGAAGCAGTGTGTGACCCGGAGCATTGTCATGGTAGAGGATGAAATTAAAGACACTCAGGAAAAAGCACTTCTGGATCTGCTTTGGAAAGTGGCAAGACACTGGGATAAGGGTGCTCAAAGCTGGGGGAGTCTTTGAGGGAGATTAATGGCAATGTGTGTTTTACTGTAATCAGTATTTTTAATTAAGCATTCTCTGTAGTTTTGATCACACCTCCTATGCTAATATATTCATAGGATCCAGGGATTGTGGGCATTTTCGGCGGGTCATCCCTGTGCCTATGACAGGCAGCAGAGCCTAAGTTACGGGGACTCGACATGGATCGAATTCATGGTTGGATGAAGAGAGAGCTGGCTTTTGACTGACAAACTTGATGCTCTGGTCACAGATCTGGTAGCCAGTTCCTCTTGAAGCCTTGTACTTCTGTCTTTTCGTCGCTGACATTCTAAGTACGGTTACTGTGGTTTCTGCTGTCACACACTGCCTAGCTTTTGCTCTCAGGAAATGCGGCAGCTTCTGAGATTGTTGGCAGTGGGTCACTCTCCGCTGGGTCTCCCTCCAGGGTTGCCCTCAGCTGACAGACCACTCTGCCTGAGGCCACCACCCTCCCCAGCCACAGCCCGCATCCATAAGTGCTCAGCGGGGTTGGGTGGTTTAAAGGACTGGCCGTGGGACCCTGAGATCCCCACTGGCTTGGCGAGGCGTCTGTCGCAGATGTCATGAGTTCTGTTTCCCTCTCTGCCCAATCCTAGTCTTCCCCTCTACGTGAATGCTTCTCCAGAGCGTGATCTGGAAGTTCCTGTGCACACGTCTTGAAATGTTCGAGCTCATTTCCCAGGGAACCTTGTCGTTTGAATCTTCAGTAGGACTTTTTTTGGTTTTCTTTTGGTTTTTATCCATGTGGTGTTTTCGTACTGTATGGCTGGCTAGTTTTGCCTAGAGATCAGACATTGTGTGTGGTGGATTTTAGGAACTTAGGATTTCTTCCCGTAGGAGACTTACTACTTTTTTTTTTTTTCGTGGTACTGAGGGTTGAACCCAGGGCTTCGTGCTTGCATGCTCTGCAAGTGCTGGGCCACTGAGCTGCAACCCCAGCCCATTTTTTTATTTTTTGAGACAGGGTCTCGCTAAGTTATGCAGACTGCCTCTGGTCTTGAACTTGCGATCCTCCTGCCTCCGCCTCCTGAGCCGCTGGGATTAAAGGTGTGCGCCACCGTGCCCCGCCCCAAGACTTACTACTTCTAATAGGAGCTTCCTAGCCTAGGAGCACAGCCCTACTCAGTCCGCTTCCATTGGATCAAGGACTGAGGGGATGTGCAGCTTCGGTCTCTCCAGCTGCTCTGGTTCTAGTTGCCTTTAGTCCTCGAGGTAGCCCTGGGGAGAGGGTGCTTTACCGGACTTTCTCCAAAGTGCATCTTGCACTTGGGCAGGGCAGGAGGTTGAAGCCTGGGCCTTGTGCATGCTAGGCAAATGCTCCCCCACTGAGCTGCACCCCGGCCAGGATCCTGCACTTGGGACGTTTGCATTGTAAGCCCCACGAGTCCATCACGGCTCTCCTTACCAGGAGCCCTTCAGCCACCCTTTCCAAGCTGCAGCCGCCTCCAGGTGCTGGCGTCCTCACGGTCCTCTTCCTCTCTGCACTCTTACGCCTTGACACAGAGTCGGAGTATTCTGTCTAGGTTTTGCAGTTGCTCTCTACAGGATAATGGTTGCAAACCACCTATGTTGCTCTTGTTGGAAGCCATTTTCTGCTGTATCATTTTGTCACAGGGTAATTTGTTTAATAACCAATCTATTACTGTTGAAGCAATGGTCTTATTAAAACAATTTAACTACTGCTGTGTAAATAATTTATATCTTTATTATTCAGTTTTCATTCCCATTTACTGTTATTTTACATACAAATTTGAAGTAGGGTTATGTTAGAAGTATGCGGTTGCCTGCAGTCACTGTACTAGTCCATCTTTCATCAGCCCTAGATGCGATCAGCTACCTTTTCAGTCCAGTCTCTGTCTATTAAGCGTAATTTAATGAGTGTGTGTGTCTTTCCTCCCGCAGGCCCGTGCTCTAACACCTCAGACTGCAGAGACGGATGCCATTCGGTTTTTGGTTGGGACACAGTCTCTCAAATATGATAATCAGGTAACTATTTTTGACAAATGTATACATAGCAA